>JAGFNQ010008731.1:0-24292 GCA_024364735.1 Boesenbergia rotunda | reverse complement strand
AAGACCAAGCAACCGTTTTGATCTATCTCTATAGATTCTAATCCCAAGGATATAGGTTGCTTCTCCAGGTCTTTCATGGAGAAAGTTTTGGACAACCAAATTTTAACTGTCTGTAAGACTGATATATCGTTTCCTATAAGTAATATGTCATCGACATATAATACTAGGAATACGACTGCACTCCCACTAACCTTCTTGTACACACAAAGTTCGTCTGGATTTTGTGAGAAATCAAACTTTTGATTGTCTCATCAAAACGGATGTTCCAGCTCCTAGATGCTTGCTTCAGTCCATATATGGATCGTCGAAGCTTGCATACCTTGGTTTTATCAACCGATGTGAAACCTTCAGGTTGTATCATGTATACATCCTCAAGCAGGTTTCCATTAAGGAAAGCTGTTTCACATCCATTTGCCAAATCTCATAATCATAATGAGCTGCTATGGCTAGGAGCATCCGAATGGATTTAAGCATAGCTACTGGCGAATAGGTTTCGTCATAATCAATTCCTTGTTTCTGACGATATCCTTTTGCCACTAATCTAGCCTTAAAGGTAACAACATTACCTTCCATGTCGGTTTTCTTCTTGAAAACCCACTTGCACCCTATGGGCTTAATCCCTTCAGGTGGGTTAACCAAGTCCCATACTTGGTTTTCGTACATGGAATCCATTTCCGACTTCATGGCTTCAAGCCATTTGTCCCTTTCTGAATTTTTCAGAACATCTTCATAACTGATAGGTTCATCGTCGTTCGATTCACTTATGAGAAATCCATATCTCTCTGGAATATTGCGTGTCCTATCAGATCTACGAAGAGGTGGTGTAGTTTTAGGTTCAACTGATAGCTCATCATTATGAGTTATTGGTTGTGGGTCTAGACTAGGTGTCTCTGTAATGTCTATTGGAGTTTCTTGAACTTCATCAAGTTCAATGCCACTCCCACTGTTTTCTTGTAAAAGAAATTCTTTTTCTAGAAATACAGCATGCCTTGAAACAAACACCTTTTGTTCCAAGGGATGATAGAATTGGTAACCCTTCGTTTCCTTAGGGTATCCAATAAATAGACATTTATCAGACTTAGCATCCAATTTGTCTGATACAGTCCGCTTCACATAAGCAGGACAACCCCATATCTTAAGGTGAGTTAAGTGAGGTTTCTTACTATTCCATGTCTCATATGGAGTAGTAGAGACTACCTTGGTCGGGACTCTGTTTAGCAAGTAAACAGCTGTCTTAAGTGCATAGCCCCAAAAGGATTTTGGAAGAGTTGCATGATTCATCATCGACCTAACCATGTCCATCAAGGTTCGGTTGCGCCTCTCAGATACACCATTATGCTGTGGTGTATACGGCGGAGTCCATTGGACAATATCCCATTGTCCCTAGATAATCTTGAAACTCTTGACTTAAGTATTCACCACCCCGATCGGATCGAAGTATCTTAATACTTTTGCCAAGCTGTTTCTCTACTTCATTTCTGAACTCTTTGAATTTCTCAAAAGCTTCAGATTTGTGTTTCATCAAGAACACATACCCGAATCGTGAGTGATCATCGATAAAGGTGATGAAGTAGCTATAGCCTCCTTGTGCAGAGTTGACATTGGTCCACATACATCAGTATGTATTAGACCAAGCAATTCTCCCACTGGATTACCTTTTCCGGAAAAGGGTAATTTGGTCATCTTGCCTTTTAAGCATGATTCGCATGTATCAAATGAATCGGGTTCAAATGATTCCAAAATTCCACATCGGTGTAATTTGGTCATGCGTTTCTTACTTACATGGCCAAGACGACAATGCCACGTGTAGGAGTCTATTCGATTATCTATTCTAGCACGTTTGTTGCTAACTTCGATATTGAAAACGTCACCGGATAAATCTAACGTGTAGATACCATTGCACAAAGTTCCATTCCCATAAACAATGTCATTTAAAGTTATGTAACAACAATTGTTACTAAAAGTTAAATGATAACCCTTTTCATTCAAACATGAAATAGATACAATGTTCTTTATTAACGAAGGAACGAAATAACAATTATCCAATTCTAAGACATGTCCAGTCGGGAGCTTTAGCAAATATGTTCCGATGGCAACAGCAGCAATCTTTGCTCCGTTTCCAACTCGCAAAGTTGCTTCTCCCTTGACGAGTCTTCTTCTATTCCTTAGCCCCAGTATGTCATTACATATATGTGAGCTACACCCAGTATCAAGTACCCAGGTGTTTGAGGAAATAGAGTGACATTCAATAACGAAAATACTTGAAGAGGATGGGGCATCGGATGCCTTCTCTTTCAAGGACTCAAGATAAATCTTGCAGTTTCTTCGCCAGTGACTCTCCTTGCCACAGTGATGGCAAGTGCCTTTTAGGGTATTTTCAGTCTTTTTGGCCTTTTTCTTCTTTCCCTTATTCTGTTCTTTGGCCTTCCTCTTAGAACCTTTCTTCGAGGAACCAACTAACAGTACCGTCTTTTGATCCTGCTTCACAGAAGGCTCTACAGTCTTCAGCAGGTTGAGCCACTCAGGAAACTGGTCTGGAGTTGCATTTTCAGGAGGACGGTTGGGAAGTTGTTCTTCAAGGACATAAGCAAGCTTCTCTCCCTTGAGGACTATCCTCAGGTTTCGAAGCCAGTCCATGAAGTTTGGCCCAGTCAGTTTATTGGTGTCCAAAATGGAACGCAAATTCAGAGAAGACATGATCGAGTGATTATCCTAGAAATACAAATTGAGCTTATGTGAGAAGAATGATTAAAGAATGTATCAATATACATAAATAAAATCCTATTTATTTTTCAAATTGAATAACCCTTTTTATCAATTCGGGAGATCGTAGGAACATCTCCAAATAGGTTGATATCCAACCATAGATAAGAACAACCATGGCTGTGGCCATCAAGTTATTCTTAGCTATGAAGGTAGGTAATTATACCGATTACACATCACATATATGTAACTATCACTTTATGCTATCAACTAATTGAATGTTTGCATAAATCATTGGGTTGTTAACTCATTAACAAGTATGCAACATTATACATAGCACCCAACTGCACCACTCTTTACATCGACCTTGGCTGTGGCACAACAAATCGATGCTCCAAGCTTAAGGCTGACCCATTAATTAAGAAATAGTTTTAATATGGTTGGAGCTCATTCAACCGCTTAGTCAGGCTTGGATGTGTCCAACATCCAAAACTAATGATTGACCTCTGACTCCAACTATATTGTTCATAAACTAATTCCATGGTTTGAACATGTTGAGGTTCAAGTCGGGCATGGATGTGCCCATCAATCCAAACGAGAAACAAAACTCCGATTCTAACCATATTAATGGAAGGTGTTGGCCATAATATTTCGTAAGGGGTTTTGGGTCTCATCCTTTCTTTTCTATGCACATTCATGACATAGAATTATGTCATGACTAACGATTTCCTTAATAAAGTATGTATGTGACTTAAGTTATCAAGTCTCATTAATTGAATTAGGAACCGGATTTCCTAATTCCAATTTCATACTTAATTAAAGGAATTGTTTTGGGAAACAATTTCCTAAATTGTCATAATTAATTTCGAAAATAATATGTTCAAGACTTTGATTTCTCTAAATCAAATCTTATTAAATTAAGAGACAAATCCCTTAATTCAACTACATATTATTTTCATGAAAATCTCATTAAAGAAAACTCTATAGGAAACCATTTTCCTAATTAATTTTGGAGACAACAATATGTAAGAGCATCACCTCTTCAAACATATTTTATTCATGGATTTAATTAATTACAACAAATTGTTTTCTAAGGGTGGCTCCCCGAGGCTCAGATACCCAAAGAAAAGTAATTTGTTGTAAATCCAATTGGACGGCTCCCCGAGGCTCAATCCAAATCAAACATGACAATTTCAATTAAAAATTGGGAAATTAAATTACAACAACTAACTTTAAATTGGACGGCTCCCCGAGGCTCAATCCAAAATAAAGAATTTTGTTGTCAATTTAAAAACCAATTCAAATTTAATTGTCAATTAACTGTCCATGAATTTGTCTAGACTTTCTTAAAAGAAAGTGCCCAAAATTGCGAGATTTCATAATAGGTTTTCAGAATAATTGTAAGTTTCTGGTACAAAGAAAACTTACATATTTCCAAAATTGGAAAATTTCTAAAATAGAAAAATTTCCAAAATTGGAAAGTTTCCAAAGATGGGAAGTTTTCACAATTATTATAAAATTTCAGAAACTAGAAAATTTCAAACGTTTGCGAAATTTCATGAGGATTTCCAAACTTTGAAATTCCTAAATCTAAAATTTATTATAATTTGAAAGTTTCCATAATTGAAATTTTTTCCGAAATTGAGATCATGACAAAGTTTTCCACAAAACAATTATATGATTATGTCGAACACTAACCGCTCTGATACCACTGTTGGGACCGGGTGCATGTTGACAAGGATACGGGTTCGTAAAATTTTAAATTTTTACATGCAGCGGAAGAATTAGCATAAAATAATTTCTCAAATTATTCTAACCACGTATCTAGCATGCAACCTTATGGTGTGTTGACATTATCATAAAATAAAACTTTGCGGAAAAGTAAACTAATTTACTTTGTACCTCGCGTAACTCGAAGAAAAGGGACGAGATCCAACCGTAGCGTCCCTTGGAAGCTTCGCCTCTATTCGCGTCCACGCCGAGTTCTCTTCGGGATGACTTCGCAAAGTCACGAGTTTTGTGCCGACGAGAACTACTAGATTCTCTAAAGGCACAACTAGAAGATCAAGAGAAAAAATAGGAAACTAACCACCAAGATTCGGAATCTCAATTCCGGGAAGGGAAGGAAGGAGACGCGATCCGCTTCTTCTTCTTCGGGGTCTTCTTGGTGGATGAAGCTCACGCCCACCTTGGGAGTTGCGCCGGCCCTAGGGGAGGAGAGAGAGAGTCGGCCCTAGAGAGAGAGGCGCCGGCCCTAGAGAGAGAGAGGCATGTAGAGAGAGAGAGGAGCAACTAATCTCTTGATTAATTGATTGGGAATTCAAGGCTTGCCTTTGGTTCCTTATATAGTTGCTTCTCCCTTGCCAAGTCTCCTCTTTAACGGAATTTTGTCATAAGAAATTTATCCTATAAATTTTCTTATGAATTATTCCGTTTAAGCCAAGTTTTATTATAACTAACTTTATAATAAAACAAATACTTCTTCTCCTTTTATTATGGAATACATTTTATAAGAAATTTATAAACTTTCTTAGTATGGAATAATCAATTCATAATTGATTTTATTAAAATAAACCATTCCATGGATCATTTTAATTTCCATAAAAGAATAAATTTCTATAAATTTATTTATATAAATTTCTTTATACAAATTTATTTATCCATAAAACAAATCCTTCTCTCTTTTTAATTATGGAATAAAATTTGTATAAAATTTTCTTATCATGGAAAAATCAATTCATAATTGATTTTATAAATTAAAATTAAACCAATTCATGGTTCATTTTAATTTCCATAAAAAGAATAAATTTCTACAAATTTCTTTATAAATCTCTTTATATAAATTTCTTTATATATCAATTTATTTATCCATAATTTTATAAAACAAATCACGCTAGATTTATTTTATTAATTAAACCAAATAAATTGGTTTATCCCCTTTATTGGGCCGCCAAACCAAAGAGGATTAGCACCCTCTTTGGCCGGCCAAACCGAGCCGAACCGATCGCGAATTAAACTCATTTAATTCGCCCGATAAGCCTTCAAAAGACTTAGCCATTTTTAGCTTCCGTTGCGCCTCTGATTAACTCAGATTCGTCTTATTTCTCTTGATTGGAAAATCCAATTTTCAACTCATTTTAAATCCCTCGGATTACTCGTAGTGCGTGTGACTAAATAGGCTTTCGATTTATGTTGGCCGTCTATAATTAACCAATTATAGAACGATCATGAGTGGCACCTAGTAGTACATCATGACCCCCAATTAATCGAAAGATCAACGGTTGACCTCAGAAGTAATTCTGAAACCCTTCAGCAGCTCTAATGAATCGTGCCTCATTCCCTTCACCATCTTATACCCACTTGGTTCAGGACATGGTCTGTTTGTGTCAGTCCCCACTAGACTGACTACGTCACACCTAGCCCAAGTAGTATCTTTCTCGTCCTTTGGATTTCTAATTACTCTCATGTATTTTAGAGACTCGCACTCTAAACATGATATGCTCTGGCCAGAGGCTTTGAGTAACAATCCGATGATAGGCCTGGGTATACATCTCCTCGCAAGGAGTGGTGAATCCTTTGTAGGCTGTTCAAACATCTTCGGGCACTTCGGCTTATACCCAATCATCCTGGGTCCACACCTCCTTGGAGATGCTTGCTTAAGATGTTAAAGTATAAGTCTCCATGTCCAAGATGACTTGAACACCGCAAGTCAAAGGAACATCGCACTTAAGCCGCAGTAAGAACTTCATTGACATTTCTATACATAGATTCTATAAGAATTTTATAGCTAGTCACTCCAATGAACTAGTTCCCTTAACTAGCATCCATGTTTATCTCCGGACATCCCAATGTCACCAGCCAGTGAGAATCAGCTGATTTGAGAATAACCCATGCTAGTCTTAACAGAATTGATAGTGTCCGTATTTATCAATTCATCGACTAGGGATATTTTCAATACTTCACATTTGCGCATTTAGAGATAAACACTAGTTGTGATCCCATCACAAATTCTCTTATGCTGTGAGTTGTATTGTGGACATTCAGTAGATGAGTTTAAGATCCCAATCAAATACACAAGCAAGTATACTCAAATAGTGAATTATCATTTATTAAAATAAATATTTTACAATCATAAGGCAATTGCCTTAGGACACTTCTCTCATATCACTAACAGGTCGTGGTCTAGTTAGTAAATTATTCATCATGATATGAAACCAAAATAATAAACTAACTAGCATGAAATGACGAGACAAATGAATAAGACACACAAACAGACATAAGGATAATCAATGGAGCCCGGAAAGAGTTATACCTTTCCAATCACCTCACGGCCTTCTACCTTATGTCCCTCCCTTCACGGACGTCATGTGGGAGACGATCTACCACGAACCGAGATCACCGAGGCCTCCTTACAATTGCGCTTTATTCTTCTCTCGTAGCCGAACTAAAACCCTAATCAAAGGGTTATCACCACCAGCCCTTCTCTCCTCTACCCTTGCGCCGCCGTCCGCTGGAGCCTCCAAGGCTTTGCCGGATCAGAAGCTAACCTCGAGAGGAGACCAAAGAAGAAGAAGAAGAAGAATCTCCTTTCTTGATCACCCAAATCCGGCTACTCACCCCTCCTTCTCCCTTTGGCGCCGCCGGCTTCAACAGTCGCCCGCCGACCCTCTCTCACGTGCCACCCACCTACCCTCCACTCCTTGCCGTCCACCACCAAAGGGAGGACAAGCTCCTCCCTCTATCTAGCAGAGATCGGCAGCCAAGGAGAGGAAAAGTGGGTTGAGGAGGAAGAAGCTATCCGTCCTCTAACCGGCGCCCTAAGAGAGAGAAACGAGGGAGAGAATGAGAGATCACCTTAGGTGGATTAATTGGATTGTCTAGCCTTGGTTTCATGGTCTCATTGAGTATATATAGGGATAAGGTAGGGACCAAGAGGAGGAGTTGGATCTTGGCCCACCAATGGATCTAAACTCGATCCATTAATTAAGATCCATTCCACTAAAGGATCTTAATTTAACTTCCTCACCAACCCCCATATTTTCATATGGGCTCCACATATTACGAGTCGTCCATCCCCCCGTGTTTAAGATCTCGAATGCCTGCTAATTAATTTAAATTACTAACAATTCAAATTAATTAACCTCTGAGTCCTTGACTAGTACCACTTGACCTTATCATCATGCCGGATAAAATCCACCTGCAGGGTTTAGCACGATGAACCTTTCGAGCTCATCAAGGGGGCATCATCAACCTGACTCACCAAGACACGGATTTTATCAATAATTAATAGTACATCATATTATTAATATTATCTCCCAACTTACCAGGTCTATCGATCTAACAGAATAGATCTCGTCCATTGGTAAATCAAAGAAATAATAGTTAATAATATATGTCCGTTATTATATCGAGATTAAGGGATCGTATTCCATAATATAAACTGAGGTTCTATCCAATTATCGAGTCAATACAAATTGGACAACCTCGGGTTTCGGACCTGCTCAATGTACTCAAAGCACACTAGTGTAATTCTATGGTCAAGACCAACCACACCTAATTATACTACAACCATCCCGATGGGTTGTCCAATTCCATCTCGGTTGTGGGCCTCTAATTTATACTAAGCAAGGAACTGATAACATGATCTTCCATGTGACACCACACACCATGTTATCTACAATGCAAAGTAATTGGATTTCATGCATGTACTAATATAAACAGGCACCTAGTGTAGTTGTGATTCTCTTTTCAAAACTAAGATGTTCATATAAAGAAATTCATGTTTTTCAGTATACACATCTTACAATCTCCCACCTATACTTAAAGACATTGCTTCTCTCTCACTGCCATACATCTGACTCTCATATCCTCCACATGCCTATCAAAAGCTCTAGCTGGAAGAGCTTTTGTGAAAGGATATGCCAGCTTGTCCTATGATGCAATCTTGGCGACAGCTACTTCTCCTCGCTTTACGATTTCTCGTATCAGGTGGTACTTGCGCTCTATGTGTTTTGCCTTATGGGCTCGTGGTTCCTTCGAGTTTGCAACTGCACCAATGCTATCACAAAAGATTGTGATAGATCTAGGCAATCTAGGAATCACATCCAAGTCCATGATGAAGTTCCTGAGCCATACAGCTTCCTTGGCTGCCTTTGAGGCTGCCACATATTCAGCTTCCATAGTAGAGTCCGCCACGTATTTCTGCTTGACACTCCTCCAAACAATGGCTCCACCTCCTAAAGTAAACAAAAACCCCAAGGTAGACTTACTCTTGTCCCTATCTGACAGGAAATCTGAGTCCGTATAGCCCACAGGGACTAATTGGTCTGCCCAATAAACCAGCATATAATCCCTAGTCCGTCTCAGATATTTCAATATATGCTTTACCGCAGTCCAATGTTTCTAACCAGGGTTACTCTAATATCTGCTAACCATGCCCACGGTAAAACAGATATCAGGTCTCGTACACAACATAGCATACATGAGGCTTTCTACTGCCGAGGCATAAGAAACCGCCTTCATTTCCTCTATCTCCTTTGATGTTTTCGAACACATCTCCTTGGATAGAGCTAGGAACTCCATGCCTGAAGGGTAAGAAACCCTTCTTGGAGTTTTCCATACTAAAACGAGACAAGACTATGTCAACATATGAAGCTTGGGATAAGCACAACACCCTTTTCTGGCGATCTCTTATGACCTTGATCCCAAGGATGTGTCCTGCTTCCCTTAAGTCCTTCATATCAAATTGCTTTGATAGCCAGACCCTTACACCTGATAACACTTTGACATTGTTGCCAATTAACAAAATGTCATCTACGTAAAGTACAAGAAACACCACGATGTTTCCGTCACATCTTTTGTATACACATGAATCATCCGGGCTTTGAGTAAATCCATATGACTGGATTACTTCATCAAAACGGATGTTCCAAGATCTTGAAGCTTGTTTCAATCCATAAATGGATCGATTAAGCTTACACACTAGATGCTCTTTGCCCTTTGCAATGAACCCTTCTGGTTGTTGCATGTAGATGGTCTCCTCAAGACTTCCGTTAAGGAAAGCTGTCTTGACACGTCCATCTGCCATACCTCTTAATCCATATGAGCTGCAATAGATAAGAGAATCCAGATCGACTTAAGCATGACTACTGGCGAAAAGGTCTCCTCATAATCGATACCCTCTTTCTGAGTGTACCCTTTCGCAACAAGCCTTGCTTTGAAGGTCTCAACCTTCCCGTCTAATCCTCTCTTTCTCTTGTAGATCCACTTGCATCCAATGGCTTTTACACCATTGGGTGGTTCTACTAACTCCCAGACCTGATTAGAATCCATAGATTCTATGTCAAAGTTCAATGCTCTTTGCCAAGAATCTGCATCCTTATCTTGGAGGGCCTCGTCATTGGTCCAGGAATCCGGTTCATGTTTACCAGAGACCAAGTCCGAAGACTCTCCCAAAAATATGAACCTCTCAGGCTGTCTAACAACCCTCCCACTGCGACGAGGCACCACCTGTGTATTCTCAGTGACACGCGGTGCAATGACTTGTGGTGTGTCCTCTTGTACAATTGGTCCTAAGGTCGGAACGCCCCTCTTAACTCTTCAAGCACTAGTCTGCTCTTGGGCTTATGGTTCATCACATAGTCCTCTTCTAGGAATCTGGCATTCGTGCTAACGATTACCTTCTGATCCTTAAGACTAAAGAACAGACCACCCTTCGTACCTCTAGGATAGCATACGAACAGACGTACCTCCGTACGAGATTCCAATTTATCAGTATCCCCTTTCAGCACATGTACTGGACTACCACAAATCCGAACATGTCCTAGACTAGGCTTACGCCCAGTCCACAGATCTGTGGGAGTACGAGGGACTGACATAGATGGAACCAAGTTCAGTATGTATCCTGTCGTTTCCAGAACGTATCCCCATAACGAATCAGGTAAGTCTGAATAGCTCATCATTGACCTAACCATTCCCATAAGAGTCCTATTCCTTCTTTCTACAACTCCATTCTGTTGGGGTGTATCGGGTGTAGTTAGCTGGGACTAAATCCCAACATCTGATAGGTAAGTCCTAAACTCTCCAAAGAGGTACTCGCCACCACGATCTGATTGCAGTGTTTTGATACTTTTACCTCGATGTTTCTCCACATCAGCCTTGAATTCTTTGAATTTTTCAAAGCATTCAGACTTGCGGCGCATCAGGTAAATGTACCCAGACCTTGAATAATCGTCAAAAAAGTGACGAAGTATTCAAAGCCACCTCTAGCCTTGATTGACATAGGACCACACAAATCAGAATGAATCAGCTCTAACACATCTTTGGCCCTATACCCCTTAGCCTTGAAAGGCCTCTTGGTCATTTTACCTTCCAAGCAAGACTCACAGGTCGGGAGATCCTCCACCACCAATGAACCCAGGGGCCCATCGGCTATCAACCTCTAAATCCAACTAAGGTTAATATGACCAAGCCTATGGTGCCAAAGATATGTCTGATTCATCTTAGAAGGTTCTTTTCTCTTATTTAGGTTAGATGATGAGCTATTAACCTCAGTTTGCATCGTGGGAGTTATTGGTTCTAGAGTATACAGATTGCCAACCATTGTACCCGAACAGATAATCTCTCTATTTTTTTAATAACAACTTTATTATCAAAAGCAACAGAATATCCATCCTTAATCAACTTAGAAACTAGATAAATTAAATTCTTTCTAAATGAGGGTACATAAAGGCAATCTCTCAGAACTAACAATTTATTTGTCTCAAAAGATAAATAAAAAACTCTCACTGCAAGCGCTGCCACTTTCGTAGCATCGCCCATGTAGACCACGATTACTCTCTCAGCCAGCTGTCGGGTTTCCTGGAACCCCTGCAGAGTATTGTAGACATGGTCAGTGGCTCTCGTATCTATGCACCAGGTACTGGTAGATTGCACCGCTAAACATATTTCAACGACTAAGACTGAAGAAATACCTTTTGTTGGTGCAAGGTGCATCAATGATGTTCTCCTTTAAGTGTTTTAATGTTTGACAATAGACTTAAGTCAGTGATACATTGAACAAAGGAAGGGGAGTTAAGAGAGAAGTAACCAAAGTGAACAAAAGTCCTAGTTAACCTAGGCACTAAGACCTGGTGAGTGAAGCTGGGCACTAAGTCCTGGAAAAGGCTGGGCACCGAAGACCTGCTTGGAAGGTGGGCACTAAGTCCTGGTCGAGGACTGGGAAAGAAGACCTGGCCGAGGGTTGGGCACCGAAGACCTGGTTCGGGGAATTGGGCAAGAAGACTTGGCCGAGGGTTGGGCACCGAAGTCCTGGATATAGGGTTTGGGCATGAAGTCTTGGTCCAAGGGACTGAGCAACTTAGCTGAGCGATGACTAAGGACAGGAGTAGAGATGGGTGAAGGTTCGGGCGTCTCGAGGTCCGAAAGTATCGGAAGCTAAGCAAAAGTCCACCCGAACGACTGAGTGGCAACTGTCTCCTGAAAGGAGTAGGTGAAAGGCGCGTTCTCGGGGGTGGAAACTTGTGCCAATTCGACCTAGGGTTTCGTGGAAATCCGAAGTCCGAAACAAGTCCTTAAAGCTAATATTGTATGTATATGTGCTTTGTGTTTGTGTATCTTGCAGGTACCAAGATTGGAAGACAAAGTAGGCAAAAAACAGGGCTGGAGGCTTTGAAGCCAGGCGCCCCCATCAGTGGGGGCGCCCCCAAGCATCCAGGATGCCCCCAATGTTTCGAGCGCCCAAGCCAAAGAAGGGAAAAGCAGTTCTCATGTGGTAAGCAGAATAGGCTTCAAGCGGGGCGCCCGGGAGGTTCGGGGCGCCCAAGTTGAAAGCTGTATTTGCTGTTTTGAGTTCGAAACACAGATAAGCCTTCACGCGGGTGCTCGGGAGGTCCGGGGCACCCTGGTCAAAGGTTTTATCAGCTACAGCGAGGTCGGTGCGGGGATAAGATTTGACCGAGTTTATAGGGGCGCCCCCGACGTCCAGGGGGCCCCCAGAAGCACTATATAAGGGGCTTCGACCCCTCTGCTTCATACACAACTGCTGAAAGTGATTTTGAGCATTCTGACCGATGACAACACACTAAAGATGAGGCTCTACGACCGGGAGGCTCCAGGAGGAAGTGTGCGGCACTTCGGAGGTCCAGATCGGCCTAGTTACAAACCCTAGTTGTTCGGTTTGTATTTATTATTCTGTACTTACCTTGCTTTACTTTTGATTGTAATTCTACACTGTAAGACGGGTTTTCTCCGCCTCTGGAAATTCTGGAAAGGAGACCAATAGTAGACTCACGCTGAGTACATAGGCCTTGGACATACTAACCCAGGGGGGTCGAGAACCAAGTAAATAAATCCTGCGAGTAATCTATGTTTTTGTTCTATTCTTTATTTTTCTATTTTCCGCTGTACTAACGCTCTAAGTCTAGAACGAACAAAAGTCTTACAAAGTTTTCAACGAAAGATTTACGATCGATATTCACCCCCCCCTCTATCGACGGCACCGGTCCTACAAGTGGTATCAGAGCTAGGCCGCTCTTCACCGGACTAACTGCCGACGGAGCAACAACGCCAGAAGTTGAGGGGGAGCCCAGGGGTGAATCAGGTATAATTTAATTTTAAATGTTAAATTTTAAATTCCATGTTATATGCTTCACATGCAGGGAGAGAGTGTTGGTGTAGACAGCACCCAAGTCGAACTTGTGTTTGGATAATGGCAAAGGGTTCAAAAGTTAAGATATTATGTTTATCTAACATGCTACTTGTGTGTGCAGATTGAAGTCCTAGCAAAGGACTGCTAGGCACCTAGCGAAAGACTGGTAGGCACTAAACCCTAAGTCCTGGCGACGGGCAGCTGGGCACCTAGCGAAGGGCTGCTAAGACTCAAAGACCTAGCAAAGGACTGCTAGGCACCAGGCGAAGGACTGCTTGGAACCGAAGACCTAGTAAAGGACTGCTAGGCACCAGGCGAAGGACAGCTTGGTAACGAAGACCTGGCGAAGGACTTCTAGGCACGTGGCGAAGGACTGATGGGAAAAAGTCCAACCGGAGGAGCCGGTTGGCAACAGGTAAATTCTCCTGAGAGGAGTAGGTGAGGACGCGTTCTCCGTCGAGGGATCAGTAGGCGTCGGTTCAACCTAGGGCTCCATTTTGGAGACCCAAAGTCAGAACCAAGACAGCTATGACTGTAAGACTCACTAACATACTTGCTTAATCATGTTTGGTACTAACCCTGGATGCAAGACTGAAGGAACGAGTGTCTGCAGCTCAGAACGCCTCAAAGGAAAGAGGCAACAGTTGGGTTGGGCGCCCGGAAGGTCCCGGGCGCCCGGAAGGTCCCAGGCGCCCTAGGTAAAAGCCAAACAAGAGTTGAGCAAGAAAAAGAATCGGAAGATCACTGGGCGGGGCGCCCCCATGCTCCCGGGCACCCCGGATTCCTCGGGCACCCTGGGTCCAAGCCAACGAAGCAGATAAATTCAAGTCAGCAAGAAGCTAGCAGACTGAGTCAACTCGGGCGCCCCCTGCTTCCCGGGCGCCCCCTGCTTCCCAGGCGCCCCCGTAAAACCACGAGCCCGATCCAGGAGGGATAAGGGCTGACCGAGATGCGGATGAGGGTTTGCGGATCGGGAGACACGTGGAGGGCGCCCCCAGCGTTTCGGGCGCCCCAGGTGCACTATATAAGGGGCTCGACCCCCAAGGCTTCAACAACAATTCTTCCAACACTACTATGCTCTTCGACTCAAGCGCTCTGCTCCGGAAACCTCCCATCTCAAGATTGAAGCACTGACGACGACCCTCTGCTCCGAAATACAATCCACACCGGACGTCGGTAACGAAAGAGCTTAATTTTAAGTTTACTGTACTACATTTATAAAATCTCTCTGTAAACATTTGCGCACATATAGAATTTCCCACAGTAAACAGTCAACGACCGTGGGCCTTGGAGTAGGAGCCGATCGCGACTCCGAACCAAGTAAATCCTTGCGTTCGTGTTTGTATTTTTAATTTCCGCTGCTCATTCTCTTAAAATTATATCCGAAAAAGTTTTACGATATTCACCCCCCCCCTCTATCGTTCTTATCGATCCAACAAGTGGTATCAGAGCGGGAAAGCTCAAATTTGGTGCAACCACCAATTTGAGAATTTTTCGGATTTTCTTCGAATTGATTTAATTTTTTTCTCTCTCGAAATTTTATCGTTAATCGAGACTGTGCAACACCACTCGATAATTATTTTTCTTCCGCACTGCTAATCCAAGACCAAATCTTGGGACATTTTTTTCCTTTTCTCTGTCTTTTTTAGTAAATACTTAATGGCCATGAAAGAGGGCTTCAGTACCGCAAGACCACCACTCTTCAGTGGAGAGGACTTCTCCTACTGGAAGAGTAGGATGGAGGTCCACCTGAAAACTCAGGTGGACATGTGGATAATAATCCAGTCCGGACTGGAAATATCGAAGAATGCTGACGGAGTACAACAATCTTACACTGATTGGGACACTTCACTCAAAAGGAAAATTGAAGCTGATGCCAAAGCGACCCAAACACTCCAGTGTATCCTAACTAAGGAAGAGCTGAACCGGGTGGGTCCATTCAACAGCGCAAAAGAACTCTGGGGTAAGCTGATTGAATTACACGAAGGAACCTCCGACACTCGAATCAGCAAGAGGGACCTCCTGCTGAACATGTTGTACACCATCAAGATGAATGACAGGGAATCTGCAGCTCAGCTCCACGCCAGAATTCAGGAGCTGATGAACGGTCTACACACCATCGGTCACAAGGTAGAAAACCGTGACCTGATAAGGTACGCCCTTAACGCTTTCCCAAGAAACACTTTGTGGGCATCTATGGTAGATGCGTACAAAGTTTCAAGGGACCTTTCTAAAATTAAGTTAGATGAACTATTTTCTGAATTAGAATTGCATGAGCAGACTAACTGCAATTTGGCCGAGAAAGGCATCGCTTTTGTTGCAGGTAAAGTTGGAAAGACAACCAAGAAGAAGCCTCAACCTGTACCAGAGTCTGATTCAGACTCAGACTCACAAGACAATGAGGGAAATCGACCGAAGCTGGTTCGGCTAGCCCGGGACTACTACAAAGAACTAAAGAACCAGACCTACAGAAGGAAAGCCAGCCGAAGAAAGGAAGAACCAGTTGAACCCTCAAATGAAAAGAACAAACCAAATGTGACCTGTTACGAGTGCAAGAAAAAAGGTCACTACAAGAATGAATGCCCCAAGCTGAAGGAAACAAAGAAAACGAGAAAGAAGAAGGCACTTCAAGCAACGTGGGACGAGTCCTCCTCCTCCTATGAAGAAGAGGTCCCACAGTCGAACCTGCTCGCACTAACCACCTCAGAAGAAATCGAGACTAAGTCAGAATCGGAATCGGACGACGACAAACTTACATTTTCAGAGGATGGAGAAATAACTGTAAGTGGTTTTACTAGAAATCAGTTAAATGAATTAATTGCGTATCTTTCTCGAGACTTGGCGAAAGCTAAACTCCGAGTCAAATCTCTCCGATAGGAAGTAAAACTCCTAAAAGAGGGAGCTGACTCTAGATCCTTAACTGAGAAGGTTCAAGAAGGAACCTCTACTCAAGTTGAGAAACTTGAGAAAGAGAACTCCTCCTTGAAAACTCAAGTCAAGGACCTAAGAGCAGCCTTAGAATGGTTCACTTCTGGTTGCAAGGGTCTTGACATGATTCTTGGAAAACAGAAGTCGATTCTAAATCGATCCGGATTAGGCTATAGAACCAAGTCTAGACAAAGATCATACTATGCTGTGCTGAACCAGTCCAGACCTAAAATTCAGGCATGGGTACCCAAACTGTGCCTGAACAAACCAACTGAATCAAATCAGTATTGGATCCCCAAGGACAAGATTCACATCTTGCTAAACCATTATCGTGACTTTAGTCCAGAGGGAGCCAAATTAAAAACAATATTTGTAGTTAGATAAATTTCAATTCCTGTTTTCAAATTGCATGATTGTTTGTTTATTTAATTTCTACAATTTACCATGCTTAGAATTAAGACTGGTTAGTTTAAGGACTGAACCAACTTAACTGAATTTTGAACAACATAGTATTGGGTGGCGATGAGATGATAGTACGTTAGGGAAGCCTCTTCTAATAAGGTCAAGTATACTCTACTTGGTCTCTTTAGATTGGTGAAACTAGCCGAAGCTACCGATCCAAGACCCAAACTAGTTAGACCAAAATTTTTCAAGAAATAATTTTGAAAATGAAATTTCTTTAAAAGGCATTGTCAAGGAAAGGGTTGATGATCCAATAAGGCTACGGCCAAAGAAGGCCTAGTGCCTCGCCAAGACCTGGAAGCCAATTTTTGAAATTCAAATTCAAATTATCCTTTGTCAAATTCAAATCTAACATAAATTTTCAGTTAATTATAGATTCAAATATTTTTTAATAAAACTCAAAATTAACTGTTTTCAAAATTAATTTAAGTTTTTCAATAAATCATAATTTTTCAAAATATTACTATCTAATCAAAACCTGTCTCACAAAAACCCATAAAACAAACGTGATTGACAACTCTAGATTGGGTGAGACAGACTAGGTTGTGAAAATCAATTTAGGCTATTCCTGATTCTAATTGGATCCAAATCAACAAAACTCTTTATGTGTAGGAACATAAAGATTTGGACCAATGGATGTTGGATAGCGGTTACTCCAGACACATGACTAGGGATAAATTGAAATTCACCAAACTCAAGTTCAAAAACCTAGGCTCAGTAGCATTTGGCAACAATGCTACACTCAAGGTGATTGGGACAGGTAACATTGAACTTAAATCTGACTTTGTTAATAAGAAAGTTCTTTTGGTTGAAGATTTTAAATTTAATTTGCTTAGCATAAGTCAATTGTGCGATACTGGTTATATAGTTACTTTTACCAACTCTAACTGCCTGATTAGAAACTTGCAAGACTCAGAAATCATGCTTAAGGGCACTAGGAAAAATAATGTTTACACTATAAACCTACCACTAGTACCTAATGTTGGATCGAGAGAAACCGATAGAGGGGGGGGTGAATATCGAAACTCGTTTTTCGGATAAAATTAAGAGCAAATGCGTAGCAGAATAAACAAAACACAAAGACACAATCGATTTTACTTGGTTCGGAGCCGCGGTCGGCTCCTACTCCAAGGCCCACGGTCCTTGACCGTTTACTGTGGGCAATACTATAATCACGCAAAATCTTACAAGCAGTTGTACAGTTATAAGTGCAGTAAGAATACAATTAAAAATTGGCTCTTCGTTACCGACGCCCAGTGTAGATCGTTCTTCGGTGCGTAGGGTCGTTGCCGGCGCTAGAATCTTGAGATGATGGATTTCTAGAGCAGAGCGCGTGAGTTGAAGAGCGTATTTGCGTTGGAAGACTTGATGCTTGAAGCCTTGGGGTCGAGGGGCTTTTTATAGCCTCCCGGGGTACCCTGAACGTTGGGGGCGCCCCCCCCCCCCCCCCACGTGTCACCCGATCTGAGCAAATCTTGGTCAACCCTTATCCCACTCGAATAGGGCTGAGGGTTGACTGTGGGGGCGCCCTGGTTGACCCTTTCAGCGGGCTTCTCGGCTGGATAAAATTTATCTACTTCGTTGGCTTGAGCGCGGGGCGCCCTGGGTATCCGGGGCGCCCGGGATGCTAGGGGCACCCCGCCCAGTGAGCTTCCGAAGCTTGTTGTGCTGAACTCCCCTTTGCCTTGTACTTAGGGCGCCCGGGTCCTTCCGGGCGCCCAACCCAGCTGCTACCTCACTCCTTTGAGGCTTTCTGAGCTGCAGACACTCGTTCCTTCGGTCTTGCATCCAGGGTTAGTACGAAACAAGATGGAGCAAATATATAAGTAAGTTTACATCCTTAGTTATCTTGGTTCTGACTTTGGGTCTCCAAAATGCAGCCCTAGGTCGAACCGACGCCTACTGTTCCCTCAACGGGGAGTGCATCCTCACCTACTCCTCTCAGGAGAATTTACCTGATGCCAACCGGCTCCTCTGGTTGGACTTTTGCTCAATAGTCCTTCGCCAGGTACCTAGCTGTCCTTCACCAGGTCTTCAGTACCAAGCAGTCCTTCGCTTGGTGCCTAGCATTCCTTCGCTAGGTCTTCGACTTCCTAGCAGCCCTTCACTAGGTACCCAGCAGCCCTTCGCTGGGTCTTCAGGCAGTCCTTCGCTTGGTGCTTAGCAGTCCTTCGCTAGGACTTTATTTCCAGGCAGTCCTTCGCCTGGTGCATAGCAATCCTTTTCTAGGACTTTCGATCTGCACACTTAAGTAGCATGTTAGACAAACAAAACATCTTAACTTTTGAACCCTTTGCCATTGATCAAAACACAGGTTCGACTTGGGTGCTGTCTGCACCAACAATCTCCCCATTTTTGATTTATGGCAACCCGGTTCAAAAAGTTATGTTAATCAGAACATATGATAAAAAGTTTAGTTTCCTCCCCCTGAAAGGAATCTCTCCCTAGGTTTTTCAAAAGTTCGTGGGGATTAAAAAATTTTCTAAGTCTAAAGATGGAATTTTTCAAACACTTAAGACTATTTTCAAACAAAACTTTAGAAACACATTTTCCAAAAAGTTGGTTGTGCTCTTTTGAAGGTTTACACTTTAAAAAGATTTCAAGTCAGTAGCAAAGACATTTTAAGTTTTTAGAATCATAGCTTATGTTTAAGATAAGTACTTAGCAAAAAGTTTTGAAAGCAGTTTAAGTTTAAGTACTTAACAAAAAGTTTTGAACGCTATTTAAGTTTAAGTACTTAACAAAAAGTTTTGAAAGCTATTTAAGTTTAAGTACTTAACAAAAAGTTTTGAAAGCTATTTAAGTTTAAGTACTTAACAAAAAGTTTTGAAAGCTATTTAAGTTTAAGTACTTAACAAAAGTTCTGAAAGCTATTTAAGTTTAAGTACTTAACAAAAAGTTTTGAAAGCTATTTAAGTTTAAGTACTTAACAAAAGTTTTAAAAACTATTTAAGCTTAAGTACTTAACAAAAGTTTTGAAAGCTATTTAAGCATTGAAGAAAAACTTAGTACTTTTGAAAACAAGTAGATTAAGTACTTTTTGAAGAAAGGATAAAGTTTTGAGAAATTTTAAAAGGCTTCTCTCCTTTTCTATTTTAAACTTTTGAAAAAAGATTTTAAAATAGCTTCTCTCCTTTCCTATCTCTCCCCCTTTGCCATATATCAAAAACAAAGCATTATAGCAGAAAAGGATAAGTAAATTGCATAATGTGCTGTACTGAACCAATGCAAGATGAACTGAATCAAACCAATTTAAGTTATCTGTAGGGTCCTGTCTAACCCAATTAGCTACTTACTAACTGTTATAAATAGTAGTTTTCGCTAGGGTTTGTCGAGTTAAGTATTCTGTTCAAGTTAGATTTTCTAAACTTGACACTTAACTTGATTACTGTTTTAGTTGTATTTAGTGCCCCAATTACTACAGATGCACTGACTTAAAGCATCTTGAATTAAGGCAAAAACCTAAGCATCTCAACCCATTCTAGGTTATCACTCAAAAGTACCCTAAGGTGCTTGTGAGACGCTGGCTTCTAGATCTATAGGTGCATGCATTTCTAGGGTTAGGCCTAGACTAAGTCCATTTGCGAAAAAACCCTAGTTTTGAAGGGGGTAGTTTTTGAAAATAAAATTAAGTCGAAAAATCTATTGTAAAAATATTTTGAAAATTAAGTAAAGCAAATTTTAAAACTATTTTCAAACTGATTTTAAAGCAAGTAAAGCAGTAAGAAAATCAAAGGTAAAGTAACCCTATTCTACCAAGCATAATCCTAACACAGATCAGATAATCATGAAAAAGCAAGTAGTCAACTCCATAAGTCAGCTGGTCAAAGAAGAGGACCAGGATAGTCACACCATAATCAGACACGAGTCAACCCTACTGAGTAGGGGCAGTCAACTAGTCAAGAGTACAATGCTAATCAAATCTAGGAGGAGGGACCGGGAAGATTAGAAGAGTCTGGCTGCCAGGATCGAAATAGCGCCATCATCTCCTGATATCGTGCGTCGTTGGTCTCCCTATCGGCTCTGAGGGCATTCATGTACTCAGTGTAATAGCCCAAATTTGTCTCCATTTCTTCAGCATGGTTTGCCTCCATTTCCTCTCGGAGGCTTTGGACCTGTGTCTCGAGTCGTGTCACTTTCTCGTAGAGTGTCGGTGGTGGGGGCTCGTCTATGTGCTCTCGGAGCTCGGCTGCCAGATCTGCAACATCGACCTCAACCTCCTCGTCAGAGTCAATCTGGGGTCCCGCTCTCTGCCGTCTCCAGGACAAAACCCCGGTACCCGAGACCTCTATACCAGCTAAGGAGAAATTCCTATAACCTATCTCGTCGAAGTCAGTCAACTCGGCCATCTCTCCCTCGGTGATGTTACGACCATGATGATGAAGAATGGAAGTGATGATGTGGCAATAGGGAGTGCATACCCGCCCTTGCGTGGTAACACTGGACGCATGTGGGATCGCATGGAACATGTGAAGTCCAATGTCGATATCAAGCTGATGAATCAATGCGTATAGAAGGAAGGTGTGAAATGGTCGAATGGTAGCGACGTCTCTAGTGGATAAAGGCAGAATGCATCGGACTATAACTCTATATAGAGCGTAGTGCTGGACCTGAAGGTCGACAGACTGAAATCGTCTGGCCAGGGGTTGCCTATAGAAGTAGGAGTATAAAGTATCTAGGGTAATATGAGAATAGGGAGCATCAAAGGGAGGCTCCCTAGGAGGGTAACAACAAAAGGTGGACTGTGAGGGTCGTAGTCCAAGAAATCGGTTTAGTAGTGTAGGTGTGATTGTCAAGGGAATCCCTTGGATGGTGGTGAGGAACATAAGACCATCCTGTCTAATTATGTTGTTGTAGAATTCTGCACATAAGGATGTATTAATCGGATGAGTGCAGAATACGAGGTTGTCGAGTTGGTAAAAGTTTATAACGTTCATTGCCAAGGGGCAGGATTGGTTGAAGAATTGTCTATTTAAGTAGCTTGTTTTTATAGGTTTGTATGTTGTTCGAGCATACTTATTACAAAGTTCTAAAGTCGGGAACCTAGGATCGGGACTAGGTTCGGTACCGGGGATTGCTTGGTTTGCTCGGCGTTTTCTAAGATTAGAGGGAATTGCATTAAAGAAAGTATGAAGGAATTGCATTAAAGAAAGTTAAAATTAACTTAAATGCAAATAAAATTATACCAGGTGGCAGCTCGGGGAGGCATTGTTGAGGATGAGATCTCGAGAAGGTCGCAAGACCACTTGGAAGGAAGGGAGTTGGGAGAGAAGAGGAAGTTTGGGTGTGGAGAGAAGAATGGGGGTATGGAGCCCTTTTATAGGGCATTCCCGGGCGCCCTGGAGGCAGAGGGCGCCCCCCCCCCCTCCCCCGCAGGGCTGCAGTTGCCTTTTGGCAGCTTTCTGCCTTTGACCGTTTATACAGGGGCGCCCGTGAGCAACCGGAGAAGTGGCAGATTTTCTGCCATTTGGTGAGCCTCGGGGCGCCCTCAATAGCTACTTTTGCAGCTTTTTGTCATGAAGGATTGAAAAGAGAGGGGTGGGGGCGCCCGAAGGGTCACGGGCGCCCTGGTGACATCTTTTTGTCTAATTTTATTTTGATAGACAAGTTTGACTGATTTTGACCAGATTTGACCTGTTTGACCAGGTTTGACTGTGTTAACCATGGTTTGACTATTTTGACCCTGGTTTGACTACTTTGACCATGGTTTTACTAGTGTTAGGTCAATCTCGTTCTAAACTAAATGTTTGTATTTGAACAACAATGCAGTTATTAAATGAATTTAAGTTAAGTTTGCTGTCTCACCCAATCTAGGGTTATCATTCATATTGGCCTTATAGGTTTTGTGAGACAGGGTTTGGTAGATAGAGTTATTTTAAAAAAATTATGATTTATTTTGAAATAGTTGACTTAATTTTGAAAATAATTAATTTAAAAAAAAATGTTTGAATCTACAAGTAACTGAAAATTTGTGTTAGATTTGAATTTTACAAAGAATAATTTGAATTTGAATTTCAGAAATTGGCTTCCAGGTCTTGGCGAGGCACTAGGCCTTCTTTGGTCGTAGCCTTATTGGATCATCAACCCTTTCCTTGACAATGCCTTTTAATGAAATTTGATTTTCAAAGTTATTTTTTGAAAAATTCTGGTATAACTAGTTTGGGTCTTGGATCGGTAGATTCGGCTAGTTTCACTAGTCTAAAGAGACCAAGTAGAGTATACTTGACCCTATTAGAATTGGCTTCCCTAACGTACTATCATCTCACCTCCTCCCAATACTATGTTGTCAAATTTCAGTTAAGTTGGTTCAGTCCTTAAGCTAACCATTCCTAAGTCTAAGCATGGTAAATTGCAGGAATTAAATAGACAATCAATCATGCAGTTTGCAAACAAAAATTGAGTTTTATCTAACAATAAATATTGTTTTTAATTTGGCTCCCCCTAGACTAAAGCCACGATAATAGTTAGGTAAGATGTGAATCTTATCCTTGGGGATCCAATACTGATTTGATCTAGTTTGTTTGTTCAGGCACAGTTTGGGTACCCATGCCTGAATTTTAGGTCTGGACTGGTTCAGTACAGCATAGTAGGATCTTTGTCTAGATTTGGTTCTATAGCCTAGTCCGGATCGATTTAGAACAGACTTCTATTTTCCAAGAATCATGTCAAGACCCTTGATCCAGAAGTGAATCATTCTAACGCAGCTCTAAGATCCTTAACTTGAGTTTTCAAGAAAGAGTTCTCAGTTTCAAGTTTTTCAACTTGATCATAGGTTCCTTCTTGAACCTTCTCAGTTAAGGGTTCAGAGTCTGTTCTCTCTCTCAGGAGTTTTACTTCCTGTCTGAGAGACTCGATTCAAATTTTAGCTTTTGTTAAATCTCGAGAAAGATAAGAAATTAGTTCACACATTTGAATTCTAGAAAAACCACTTATAGTTATTTCGCCATTTTTTGAAAAAGTGAGTTTGCCGTCATCCGGCTCCGATTCTGACTCGGTCTCGATTTCTTCTGAGGCAGTTAGTGCGAGCAGGTTCGATTGTGGGATCTCTTCTTCTTCTTCGGAGGAGGACTCGTCCCACGTTGCTTGGAGTGCTTTCTTCCTTCTTGTCTTCTTGGTCTCCTTTAGGATAGGACACTCTGTCTTGTAGTGACCCTTCTTTTTGCACTCGTAGCAGGTCACGTTTGGTTTATTCTTGTCATTTGAGGGTTCAGCTGGTTCTTCCTGTCTTCGGCTGGCTTTCCTTCTGTTGGATTGATTCTTCAATTCCTTGTAGTAGTTTCGGGCCAGTCGGACCAGCTTAGGTCGGTCTCCTTCGTCGCCTTCTGAGTCTGAGTCTGAATCAGACTCGGGTGCAGGTTGAGTTTTCTTCTTGGATGTCTTTCCAGCTTTACCTGCAACAAAAGCAATGCCTTTCTCGGCCAGATTGCAGTTAGTCTGTTCAAATAATTCGGATCAGAAAAAAGTTCATCTAATTTGATTTTGGAGAGGTCCCTTGAAACCTTGTATGCATCTACCATTGATGCCCACAAGGTGTTTCTCGGGAAAGCATTA
>JAGFNQ010008730.1:0-23053 GCA_024364735.1 Boesenbergia rotunda | reverse complement strand
CTGGGTTTCTTGGTTTTTCTTGTACTTGGCTCAGCTTCAGGTCCAGCTGGTCCAATAGGTTCAATTCTGGGTTCATTGGTTGGTTCAACTGATTCAGTAGTTGGTTCAATTGTTAAGTCATTAAAGGGTTCATTTAGGGTTTCAGAGTTATCTTATTGATCAGTATTTGGTGAAGCTAAGTCAGACTTGTCAGATTTTGGGTTAGTTTCTTCATCAAATATTAAGTTGGTTGTTTCTTCAATTTTCTTAGTTATTTTGTTGTAGACTCTATAAGCTCTACTTGTTGTAGAGTACCCTAAAAAGATACCTGGGTTTGACTTGGATTGGAATTTTCCAAGATAGTCTTTGGTGTTAAGAATATGGACTTTGCATCCAAAGACTCTAAGATAGTGTAGATTTGGAAGTCTGTGGTAGTAAAGTTCATAGGGTGTTTTATTTAACCTTTTATTATGCAGAATCCTATTTTGGATATAGCAAGCTGTGCTAATTGCATCTGCCCAATAGTAGTTGGGTAGGTCAAATTCATTAAGCATAGCCCTAGAAGCTTCCTGTAGGGTTCTATTCTTTCTTTCTACTATGTCATTCTGTTGGGGGGTTCTAGGACACGAAAATTCGTGTTTATATCCATTTATTTTGCAGAATTCTTCGAATCTTTGATTCTCGAATTCTCCCCCGTGGTCGGACCTAAGTCTTTTTATTTTGGTATCATTTTGATTTTCAATCAATTTGCTGAAGTTGTTAAATAGGTTCAGTGTTTCATCTTTGGTCTTTAGAAACCTGACCCAGGTGAACCTAGAGTAGTCATCAATTATCACTAAGCAGTATCGATTTCCACTTAGTGACTTGGCTCCATGTGAATCAAATAGGTCAAGGTGTAGGAGCTCAAGTGTGGTTTGGGTTTGATCAGATTGGATCAATTTGTGACTAGACTTGGTTTGTTTGCCTTGATTACAGGATTCACATATTAGGTTTTTATTATTCTTAATTTTGGGGACACCTTTTATTAAGCCAAGTTGGGTAGTTTTTGAGATAGTTCTTAGATTGGTATGACCCAATCTCCTATGCCAGAGTTTTGATTGTTCTACTTGTGTTAACATGCATTTGGGTATAAGGGGAAGATTTATAGTATATACATTATTTTTCCTAGTGCCCTTAAGCATGATTTCTGAGTCTTGTGCATTTCTAATCAGGCAATTAGAATTGTTGAACGTAACCAAATAACCAGAGTCACATAACTGACTTATGCTAAGTAAGTTAAAATTAAAGTTTTCTACTAATAGAACTTTCTTAATAATAAAATTGGATTTAAGTTCAATATTACCTGACCCAATTACCTTGAGTGTGGCATTGTTACCAAATGCTACTGAGCCCAGGTTTTTGAACTTGAGTTTGGTGAACTTCAATTTGTCTCCAGTCATATGTCTGGAGCATCCGCTACCTAACATCCATTGGTCCAAATCTTTATGTTCCTACACATAAAGACTTTTTGATGATTTGGATCCAATTTAAGTTAGGGATAGCTTAAATTGAGTTTCACTTCCTAGTCTGTCTCACCCCAGTCTAGGGTTTTCAATCACGTTAACCTTAAGGTTTTTGTGACACAGGTTTGAAGGTAAAAATTAATTTTGAAAGGGAATTTTCATTTATTTTGAAAAGTTATTTATTTTAAAAAAAAACAGAAATTTTGAAAACAGATTAAGTGTTTTGCAAAAGGATAATAAGTTTGAGAAGTAGAAGTTTTGAAAAATAGATTATGATCTATAATTATTTGAAATTTGAGTTAGATTCGAATTTAACAAAAGTTAACTTGAATTTGAATTTCAGAAATTGGCTTCCAGGTCTTGGCGAGGCACTAGGCCTTCTTTGGCCGAAGCCTTATGGGATCATCCACCCTTTCCTTGACAAAGCCTTTTAATGAAATTTCATTTTCAAATTAAATTAGGTCATTTTCTGGTCTAACTAGCTTGGGTCTTGGATCGGTAGCTTCGGCTAGTTCCGCCAAATTGGCTTCCCTAACGTACTATCATCTCACCTCCACCCAATACTATGTTTTCAAGTTTCAAGTAATTTCGTCCTTAAATCTAAGTATTCCTTAAATCTAAGCATGGCAATTTGCAAGAAATTAAATAAACAAGCAATCAAAAAAAATTATCTAATTATAAAAATTGTTTTGATTTTGGCTCCCCCTGGACTAAAGCCTCTATATGGGTTAGGCAAGATGTGAATCTTGTCCTTGGGAATCCAAAATTGATTTGAACCAGTTGGTTTAGTCAGGCACAGTTTTGGCACCCATGCCTGAACCTTAGGTCTTGACTGGTTCAGTACAGCAAAGTAAGATCTTTGCCGAGATTTGGTTCTATAACCAAGTCCAGATCGGTTTAGAACAGACTTCTGTTTTCCCAGAATCATGTCAAGATTCTTGGAACCAGAAGTGAATCGTTCTAAAGCTGTTCTTAAGTCCTTAATTTGAGTTTTCAGGGAGGAATTCTCTGATTCAAGTTTTTTAACTTGATCAGGGGTTCCTTCCTGAATTTTCTCAATTAAGGAATCAGAATCAGCTCCCTTTTTCAGGAGTTTTACTTCCTGTCGGAGAGACTCGATTCGGAGTTTGGCTTTCGCCAAATCTCGGGATAGATAGGAAATAAGAGAATTCAATTGCGATTTTGAAAAACCCGTTACCTTTATTTCGCCGTCGTCGGAGAATGTAAACTTGCCGTCGTCCCGTTCCGAGTCTGAGTCAGTCTCGATTTGATCTGAAGCGGTCAGGGCTAGAAGATTGGACTGAGGTGCTTCTTCTTCTTCTTCTGAGGAAGACTCGTCCCAGGTGGCTTGGAGTGCCTTCTTCTTTCTGTTCTTTTTGGACTCCTTTAGACTTGGACATTCAGTCTTGTAGTGGCCCTTCTTCTTGCATTCGTAGCAGGTTACGTTGGGCTTTTGTTTGTCAGTTGCCGGTTCATCTTGTCCGTCCTTTCTTCGGCTTGTTCTTCGTGTGTTGGTTTGGTTCTTCAACTTTTTGTAGTAGTTTCGAGCTAGCCGGACCAGTTCAGATTGATCTTTTTCTTTATCTTCTATTTCTGAATCTGAGGTAGATTCAGGTTCAACTTGAGTTTTCTTCTTGGTCGTCTTCCCTGTTTTCCCTGCAAAGAAGGCTATACTTTTCTCGACCAAATTGGAGTTAGTCTGTTCATGCAGCTCAAGTTCAGAAAATAACTCATCTAGATTAATTTTTGAAAGATCCCTAGAGACCTTGTATGCATCTACCATAGATGCCCACAAGGTGGTCCTAGGGAACGCGTTTAGGGCATACCTTATAAGATCACGATTTTGAACCTGGTGACCTATTGCGTGAAGACCGTTCATCAGCTCCTGGATTCTGGCGTGGAGCTGGGCTGCTGTCTCGTTATCTGCCATTTTGATAGTAAAAAGCTTGTTCAGTAGCAGGTCTCGTTTGCTGATCCTCGTATCTGAAGTTCCTTCGTGGAGCTCGATCAGTTTAGCCCATAGCTCCTTTGCACTTTTGAAGGGTCCAACGCGGTTCAGCTCTTCTTTCGTTAGTCTACATTGGAGAGTCTGGGTTGCTTTGGCGTCGGCTTCAATTTTACGTTTGAGGGAAGTGTCCCACTCTGAGTAGTTTTGTGGTACACCTTCAGCATTTGTGGGAATCATCAGTCCAGACTGGATGATTATCCACATATCCACCTGAGTTTTCAGATGGACCTCCATTCGACTTTTCCAGTAGGGAAAGTCTTCTCCACTGAACAGTGGAGGTCTGGCGGTGCTAAATCTTTCTTGGATAGACATTTGTTCTGAGATTGTCAACAACAAAAAAAAAGAATATTCCAAGACTTTGTCTTGGATTAGTAGTGCGGGAAGAAAATAAAAACAGTTTCAAGGGGTGTTGCACCAACCTTGAAAGAAAAATTCGAACGAAAATATAAAAAGAAAGAAAAAGAAATCCGAAAAAAATTTCAAACTGGTGGTTGCACCAAGTTTGACTTCCCCGCTCTGATACCACTTGTTGGATCGAGAGTTGCGAGAGAGGGGGGTGAATGTCGCAATTCGTTCGGATTTAAAAAAGAGCGGGTGCGCAGCGGAAAATAAAAGAAAACAGAACAATGCAAACACAGTCGGTTTACTTGGTTCGGAGCCTGGGTCGACTCCTACTCCAAGGCCCACGGTCGTTGACCGTTTTCTGCGGGCAATTCTATAAGTTCGTAAAAGTTTACAAGACAGATAATAATAAGAATAGTTTAGTAAACTTTTAAATACAACTCTTGTTACCGACGTCCGGTGAGGATCGAAGTTCCGGAGCAGCGGGACGTCGTCGGCTTGAGTTGGCAACTTTCTGGAGCGTGTCGCGGAAGCAGAAGAGCGCAGAAGTGTCGAAGGAATTCGTTATTGAAGAAGAGGGTCGAGGGTCCCTTATATAGGGCTGGGGGCGCCCAGGATGCTCGGGGCGCCCCCCCCCCCCCCCCACGTGGCTTTCGATCCGGCGAGCCCTCTGGTCAAGGCTGATCTCTGCTTCTTCGGGATCACATTTGACTGGGGCGCCCGACGCGCGCCGGGCGCCCGGGTTGACCGGTCAAGGCTCATCTTCTTCGCGAGGGTGAGCTGCTGCAGCTGCCAGTGGCGTGGCACAGTGGGCGCCCGTGACACGCGGGGCGCCCGAAACATCCGGGGCGCCCCCAAATATGCTGCTGTCGGGGAGTTTACTTGCTCTGCTGACTTTGGGTTGACTCTGGGGCGCCCGAAACATCCGGGGCGCCCTGCTCAGCTACTGCCTCACTCCTTTGAGGCTCTCTGAGCTGCAGAAACACAGTCCTTCGGTCCTGCATCCAGGGTTAGTCCAAAACAGCAATTAATAAGTTAATTTTACACAGCCTTAGCTGTCTTGGTTCTGACTTTGGGTCTCCAAAATGGAGCCCTAGGTCGAACCGACGCCTAATGTTCCCTCTAGGGGAACGCATCCTCACCTACTCCTCTCAGGAGAATTTACCTGGTGCCAACCGGATCCTCCAGTTGGACTTTTGCCCGGCAGTCCTTCGCCAGGTCTTGAGTTGCCAAGCTTCCCTTCGCTTGGTGCCTAGCAGCCCTTCGCTAGGTCTTTTCTTCTGGCAGCCTTTCGCCAGTGCCTAGCATTCCTTCGCTAGGGCTTGTCCATTCTAGCAGTCCTTCGCTAGAGCCTAGCAGTCCTTTGCTAGGGCTTTTCCTGTCTGGCAGTCCTTCGCCAGTGCCTAGCATTCCTTCGCTAGGGCTTGTCCATTCTGGCAGTCCTTCGCCAGAGCCTAGCAGCCCTTTGCTAGGGCTTTTCCTGTCTGGCAGTCCTTCGCCAGTGCCTAGCATTCCTTCGCTAGGGCTTTTCCTGTACACTCAAGAAACTTTGTTAGACAACGACTAACCCTTAACTTTTGAACCCTTTTTGTCAATATCAAAACACAGGTTTGACTTGGGTGCATACTGCACCAACACCAACAACCAAAACTAAGGATTGACCGCTGACTCCAACTATATTATTCATAAACTAATTCCATGGTTTGATCATGTTGAGGTTCAAGTCGGGCATGGATGTGTCCATCAACCCAAACGAGAAATAAAACTCCGATTCTAACCATATTAATGGAAGGTGTTGGCCTTAATATTTTGTAAGGGGTTTTGGGTCACATCCTTTCTTTTCTAAGCACATTCATGACATAGAATTATGTCATGACTAACGATTTCCTTAATAAAGTATGTATGTGACTTAATTTATCAAGTCTCATTATTTGAATTAGGAACCGGATTTCCTAATTCTAATTTCATACTTTATTTAAGGAATTGTTTTGGGAAACAATTTCCAAAATTGTCATAATCAATTTCGGAAATAATATGTTTTAAGACTTTGATTTCTCTAAATCAAATCTTATTAAATTAAGAGATAAATCCCTTAATTCAACCACATATTATTTTCATGAAAATCTCATTTAAGAAACTCTATATGAAACCATTTTCCTAATTAATTTTGGAGACAACAATATGTAAGAGCATCACCTCTTAAACATATTTTATTCATGGATTTAATTAATTACAACAAATCATTTTCTAAGGGTGGCTCCCCGAGGCTCAGATACCCAAAGAAAAGTAATTTGTTGTAAATCCAATTGGACGGCTCCCCGAGACTCAATCCAAATCAAACATGACAATTTCAATTAAAATTGGGAAATTAAATTACAACAACTAACTTTAAATTGGACGGCTCCTGGAAGCTCAATCTAAAATAAAGAATTTTGTTGTCAATTTAAAAACCAATTCAAATTTAATTGTCAATTAACTGTCCATGAATTTGTCTAGACTTTCTTAAAAGAAAGTGCCCAAAATTGCGAGATTTCATAAATAGGTTTTCAGAATAATTGTAAGTTTCTGGTACAAAGAAAACTTACATATTTCCAAAATTGGAAAATTTCTAAAATTAGAAAAATTTCCAAAATTGGAAAGTTTCCAAAGATGGGAAGTTTTCACAATTATTATAAAATTTCAGAAACTAGAAAATTTCAAAAGTTTGCGAAATTTCATGAGGATTTCCAAACTTAAAAATTCCTAAATCTAAAATTTATTATAATTTGAAAGTTTCCATAATTGAAAATTTTTTCCAAAATTGAGATCATGACAAAGTTTTCCGCAAAACAATTATATGATTATGTCGAACACTAACTGGCTCTGATACCACTGTTGGGACCGGGTGCATGTCGACAAGGATACGGGTTAATAAAATTTTAAATTTTTACGTGCAGCGGAAGAATTAGCATAAAATAATTTTCTAAATTATTTTAACCACGTATCTAGCATGCAACCTTATGGTGTGTTGGCATGATCATAAATTAAAATTTTGCGAAAAAGTAAACTAATTTACCAAGTACCTCGCGTAACTCGAAGTAAGGGACGAGATCCAACCGTAGCGTCCCTTGGAAGCTTCGCCTCTATTCGCGTCCACGCCGAGTTCTCTTCGAGATGACTTCGCAAAGTCACGAGTTTTGTGCCGACGAGAACTACTAGATTCTCTAAAGGCACAACTATAAGATCAAGAGAAAAGATAGGAAACTAACCACCAAAGTAACGGAATCAAAATTCCGGGAAGAGAGGAGTTGTGATCCGCTTCTTCTTCTACTTGGTTGGCTTCTCCTTCTTCTTGTTGACTCACGGCAACCTCAAGGGAGGTTGAGGTTGCGCCGGCCCTAGCTTGGACAAGGGGTGCCGGCCCTAGCTTGGAAGATGGGCGCCGGCCCTAGCTTGGGAGAAGGGAAGAAGAGAATAAGAGAGAGAGAGGGAGAGAGCTTCTAATCTCTTGATTACTCAATTAGAATTAAGGGCTTGCCTTTGGTTCCTTTATATAGTAGCATCTCCCTTGCCAAGTCTCCCTCTTAACGGAATTAACAGAATTAGTTATCATAAGAAATTTATCCTATAAATTCTCTTATGAATTATTCCGTTTAAACCAAGTTTTATTATAACTAACTTTATAATAAAACTAATTAATCTCTCCTTTTATTATGGAATAAATTTTATAAGAAATTTATAAACTTTCTTATTATGGAAAAATCAATTCATAATTGATTTTATAAAATTAAAATAAACCATTCCATGGATCATTTTAATTTCCATAAAAAGAATAAATTTCTATAAATTTATTTATATAAATTTCGTTACACAAATTTATTTATCCATAATTTATAAAACAAATCGCACTAGATTTATTTTATTAATTAAACCAATTAAATTGGTTTCTTCCCCTTCTTGTGGCCGGCCAACCCAAGGGGTTTGGAACCCTCTTTGGCCGGCCAAACCAAGCCGAACCGATCGCGAATTAAACTCATTTAATTCGCCCAATAAGCATTCAAAAGACTTAGCCATTTTTAGCTTCCATTGCGCCTCTGATTAACTCAGATTCGCCTTATTTCTCTTGATCGGAAAATCCAATTTTCAACTCATTTTAAATCCCTCGGATTACTCGTAGTGCGTGTGACTAAATAGGCTTACGATTTATGTTGGCCGTCTATAATCAACAAATTATAGAACGATCATGAGTGGCACCTAGTAGTACATCATGACCCCCAATTAATCGAAAGATCAACGGTTGACATCAAAAGTAATTCTGAAACCCTTCAGCAGCTCTAATGAATCGTGCCCCATTCCCTTCACCATCTTATACCCACTTGGTTCAGGACACGGTCTATTTGTGTCAGTCCCCACTAGGCTGACTACGTCACACCTAGCCCAAGTAATGTCTTTCTCATCCTTTGGATTTCTAATTACTCTCATGTATTTTAGAGACTCGCACTCCAAACATGATATACTCTGGCCAGAGGTTTTGAGTAACAATCCGACGATAGGCCTGGGTATACATCTCCTCGCAAGGAGTGGTGAATCCTTTGTAGGCTGTTCAAACATCTTCGGGCACTTCGGCTTATACCCAATCATCCTGGGTCCACACCTCCTTGGAGATGCTTGCTTAAGATGTTAAAGTATAAGTCTCCATGACCAAGATGACTTGCACACCGCAAGTCAAAGGAACATCGCACTTAAGCCGCAGTAAGAACTTCATTGACATATCTATATAGATAACCATATGAAGTCTTACAGCTAGTCACTCCAATGAACTAGTTCCCTTAACTAGCATCCATGTTTATCTCCGGACATCCCAATGTCACCAGCCAGTGAGAATCAGCTAATTAGAGAATAACCCATGCTAGTCTCAATAGAATTGATAGTGTCCGTATTTATCAATTCATCGACTAGGGATATTTTCAATACTTCACATTTGCACATTTAGAGATAATCACTAGTTGTGATCCCATCACAAATTCTCTTATGCTGTGAGTTGTATTGCGGACATTCAGTAGATGAGTTTAAGATCCCAATCAAATACAAATATGTATACTCAAATAGTGAATTATCATTTATTGAAATAAATGTTTACAATCATAAGGCGATTGCCTTAGGACACTTCTCTCATATCACTAACAACTGCACTATTACTATTACTGTACAACTTCTTGTAAGAACTTGCACGATTATAGTTTTGCTCGCAGTAAACAGTCAAGGACCGTGGGCCTTGGAGTAGGAGCCGACCACGACTCCGAACCAAGTAAATCCTTGTGTTCGCGTTTGATTTTCGTATTACTTTTCCATTGTGCATTCTCTCTCTAAATCTGAAACAGTTTATGATATTCACCCCCCCTCTATCGTTTTCTCTCGATCCAACAAGTGGTATCAGAGCGGAGAAGCTCAAATTTGGTGCAACCACCTATTTGAGAGTTTTTTTTCGGATTTCTTATTAAATTTTTTTTTTGAATTTTCATCGTTAATCGAGGTTGGTGCAACACCCCTCGATAAATATTTTTTTTCTTACCGCACTACTAATCCAAGACCAAGTCTTGGGATATTTCTTTCCTTTTTCTCTTATTTTCAGATAAATGGCCATGCAAGAAGGATTCAGCACAGCCAAACCACCACTTTTCAGTGGGGAGGACTTCTCCTACTGGAAAAGTCGGATGAAGCTCCACCTAAAAACTCAGGTGGACATGTGGATAATCATCCAGTATGGACTGGAGATTCCAAAGAATGCTGAAGGAGTGCCACAGTCTTACACTGAGAGGGACACCGCTCTGAAAAGAAAAATCGAAGCTGATGCAAAAGCAACCCAGACACTTCAATGCGACCTGACCAAGGAAGAGTTGAATCGGGTAGGACCATTCAACAGTGCAAAGGAGTTGTGGGGTAAGCTGATCGAACTACACGAAGGAACTTCAGATACTCGAATCAGCAAGAGAGATCTCCTCCTGAATAAGTTGTACACGATCAAGATGAATGACAACGAAATAGTAGCCCAGCTCCATGCTAGAATTCAGGAGTTAATGAACGGACTACACACAATCGGTCAGAAGGTAGAAAACCGTGACCTGATAAGGTACACTGTTAACGCTTTCCCAAGAAACACCTTGTGGGCATCTATGGTAGATGCGTACAATGTTTCAAGGGATCTTTCAAAAATTAAGTTAGATGAACTATTTTCTAAATTAGAATTGCATGAGCAGACTAACTGCAATTTGGCCGAGAAAGGCATTGCCTTTGTTGTAGGTAAAGCTGGAAAGACAATCAAGAAGAAGCCTCAACCTACACCTGAGTCTGATTCAAACTCAGACTCCGAAGACAGCGAGGGAAATCAGCCTAAGTTGGTTCGGCTAGCCCGGGAGTACTACAAAGAGCTAAAAAACCAGACCAACAGAAGAAAAGCCAGCCGAAGAAAGGAAGAACAAGTTGAACCCTCAAATGAAAAGAACAAACCTAACGTAACCTGTTACGAGTGCAAGAAGAAGGGCCACTACAAGACTGAATGCCCCAACCTGAAGGAAACAAAGAAGACGAGAAAGAAGAAGGCACTTCAGGCAACGTGGGACGAGTCCTCTGAAGAAGAAGAAGAAGATGTCCCTCAGTCGAACCTGCTCGCACTAACTGCCTCAGAAGAAATCAAGACCGAGTCAGAGTCGGAGCCGGACGACGGCAAACTTACTTTCTCAGAGGATGGAGAAATAACTGTAAGTGGTTTTACTAGAAATCAGTTAAATGAATTAATTTCATATCTTTCTCGAGACTTGGCGAAAGCTAAACTCCGAGTCGAATCTCTCCGACAGGAAGTAAAACTCCTAAAAGAGAGAGCTGACTCTAGATCCTTGACTGAGAAGGTTCAGGAAGGAACCACTGCTAAAGTTGAAAGACTTGAGAAAGAGAACTCCTCCTTGAAAACTCAAGTCAAGGACCTTAGATCAGCTTTAGAACGGTTCACTTCTGGTTCCAAGGGTCTTGACATGATTCTTGAAAAGCAGAAGTCGGTTCTAAATCGATCCGGATTAGGCTATAGAACCAAATCTAGACAATGATCCTACTATGCTGTACTGAACCAATCCAGACCTAAAGTTCAGGCATGGGTACCCAAACTGTGCCTGAACAAAGAAACTGGATCAAATCAGTATTGGATCCCCAAGGACAAGATTCACATCTTGCCGAACCATTATCGTGGCTTTAGTCCAGGGGGAGCCAAAGTAAAAACAATATTTATAGTTAGATAAATTTCAATTCTTGTTTTCAAATTACATGATTGCTTGTTTATTTAATTTCTGCAATTTACCATGCTTAGATTCAGGAATAGTTAGTTTAAGGACTAAACCAACTTAACTGAAAGTTGAACAACATAGTATTGGATGGCGGTAAGATGATAGTACGTTAGGGAAGCCAATTCAAATAAGATCAAGTATACTTGGTATTTCTAGACTGGTGAAACTAGCCGAAGCTACCGATCCAAAACTCAAACTAGTTAGACCAGAATTTTTTAAAAAGTAATTATGAAAATGAAATTTCATTAAAAGGCTTTGTCAAGGAAAGGGTTGATGATCCAATAAGGCTACGGCCAAAGAAGGCCTAGTGCCTCGCCAAGACCTGGAAGCCAATTTTTGAAATTCAAATTCAAATTATTCTTTGTTAAATTCGAATCTAACACAAATCTTCAGTTAATTATAGATTCAAACATCTTTTTTAAATAAATTCAAAACAATTGTTTTCAAAATTAACCTAATTTTTTCAAAATAAATCATGATTTTTCAAAATAATTCTATCTATTAAAACCTGTCTCACAAAACCCATAAGGCAAACGTGATTGATAACCCTAGATTGGGTGAGACGGTAAAATTTAACTTAATCAAAATTTATTTAATACCTGCATTGTTGTTTAAATACAAACATTAAATCCTATAGTTTAAAATGGCATTGACCTAATACTAGTCAAACCATGGTCAAAGTAGTCAAACCATGGTCAAAGTAGTCAAACCATAGTCAAAGCAGTCAAACCATAGTCAAAGCAGTCAAATCATGGTCAAAGTAGTCATACCATGGTCAAAATAATTAAACCATGGTCAAATGGTCAACAAGATAACAAAGTTGTCAATTCACGCCTAACCCGGGCGCCCGTGACTCCTCGGGCACCCCGCACAACACTTTCACTTCTCTCAAGGCAAAAAACCTGCCATTATCACTTTACCAGGGCGCCCCGGCCCCTTCGGGCTCCCCCAGTACCGGTCAAAGGCAGCAATGCTACCATCCAAGTCTGACCGGGCGCCCGGGCCTTTGCGGGCGCCCCCGACCAGCATTAGGACACTGCCAAAGGCAGAAGTCCCTGTCCCGGGCGCCCGAGAACTACTAGGCGCCCTAGCCAAAGTGCCTATATAAGGCACCCGAATCCCCTCATCTTGCCACACCCAAAATCCTTTCTTCTCTCTAACTCTCTTCCTTCCAAGGTGACCAAGTGACCTTCTTGCTCCCTCAACCTCGACCATGCCTCCCCGAACGGCTACTCGGTATAATTTTTTCCTTTTTCTTACGCATTTTTACCTTTCTTAAATTCCTTCCTTAAATGCATGTTTTTTTTAAAACGCCGAGCAAACAAATCAAACCCCGGTACCGAACCTAGTCCCGATCCTAGGTTCCCAACCTTAGAACTTTGCAATAGATTTGCTCGAACAACATATAAACCCATAAAGACAAGTTACCTAAATAGGCAATTCTTCACTCAATCTTGTCCATTGGCCATGAATGTTATTAACTTTTACCAATTAGACAATCTTATTTTCTGCACTCATTCAATTAACACATCCCTAGGTGCAGAATTCTATAACAACATAATTAGACAGGATGATCTTATGTTCGTCACCACCGTTCAAGGGATACCCTTGGCAATCACACGCTCACTGCTCAACCGATTCCTTAGATTACGACACTCTCAGTCCACCTTTTGTTGTTATCCCCTTAGGAATCCTCCATTCGATGCTCCATACTCTCATATTGACATAGATACCCTACACTCCTACTTCTATAGGGAGGCTAGAAACCCCTTGGCTAGATGATTTCAATCTGTTGACCTTCAGGTCTAGGACTATGCTCTTTATAGAGTTCTAGTCCGCTGCATTCTGCCCTTATCTACTAGAGACGTCGCTACCATGCGACCTTTCCACACTTTCCTCCTATACGCATTAATTCATCATCTTGATATCGACATTGGACTCCACATGTTCCACACGATCCTACATGCGTCCAGTGTTACCACGCAGGGGGGGTACGCACTCCCTATTGCCACATCATCACTTCCATTCTACATTATCACGACCGTAACATCACCGAGGGAGAGATGGCCACGATGACTGACTTCGATGAGATAGGTTTTAGGAACTTTTCCCTAGCTGGTATAGAGGTATCGGGTATCAGGGTTTTGTCGTAGAGGCGTCAGAGAGCCGGACCCCAGATCGACTCTGATGAGGACGTTGAGGTCGATGTAGCAGATCTGGCAGCTGAGGTTCGAGAGCACATAGACGAGCCCCCACCACCGACACTCTACGAGAGGGTGACATAACTTGAGACACAGGTCCAGAGCCTTCGGGAGGAAGTGGAGGCAAATCATGCTGAAGCAATGGAGGCAAATCAGGCCTATTGCACTGAGTACATGAGTTTCCGCAGAGATGATAGGGAGACTAGCGACCCTCGATATCATGAGATTGTTGATGCAGTCTGGCCCTGATTGTTATTTTGGTGTTGACATCGATTTTAGTTTAGGTTGATTATGATTATGATGATTATGATTAAGTCCTGGTCGGGGATCAGGCATGGTATGGAAAATCTTAGGTTGGAGGGCTAGGTGTGTGAAAAGTCCTAATTCGAAAGAGATGGGTGAAAAGTCCTATGTTGGAGGGCTAGGTGAAAAGTCCTAACTTGGAGGGTTAGGTACAAATTCCCATCTTGGAGAATTAGGTGAAAAAGACCTGGATTGGAGGGTCAGGTCCTAGCTTGGAGGGCTAGATTTGGAAAGTCCTAATCCGGAAGAGTTGGGTGAAAAGTCCTAGCTTGGAGGGCTAGGTGAAAAGTCCTAACTTGGAGGGTTAGGTGCAAATTCCCAACTTGGAGGATTAGGTGAGAAATCCTTAGCTTGGAGGGCTAAGGTGGATGAAACCCTAGCTTGGAGGGCTGGGTTGGAGCCCCTGGATCAGTCTGGTGACCGATCAGGGAGTTGGCACGGTGCTCCTTCGTGGATCGGTCTGGTGACCGATCCAGCGATGACTGATCGGTCTGGTGACCGATCCAGCGATGACTGATCGGTCTGGTGACCGATCAGGGAGTATGAGTTTCACCCACTGACTGGCTCCTGATCGGTCTGGTGATCGATCAGGGAGCGAACAGTGAGGTTGATTTCCCTTGCTGAACTACTCCTGATCGGTCTGGTGAACGATCAGGATCACTGTGCAGATCGTTCTGGAGAACGATCCAGCTTCGCGGGTTCCTCACTAAGATCAATCAGGATGGTGCCTGATCGGTCTGGTAACCGATCCGATCAGGAGACACTCTGATCGGTCAGGTGACCAATTAGGATGTTTGGACTACGAAACTCAGGAATCGCCTAAATTAGAGGTGGATCGGTCCGGTGATCGGTCCATAACCTGGGATCGGTCTGGTGATCGGTCCAGGAGAATCTCAAAGAAATCACGATTTCTGATTGAGCGTTGGGGATCGATCAGGATGGAGCTTGATCGGTCTGGACCCAGCCTGATCGGTCTAGTGACCAATCAGGAGGCTCTCTGATCGGTCCGATGACCGATCACTTTAATTCAAATTGCACTGTCAGACGCTCTGATCGCGCCTGACCATATCCGATTCTCTACTGCTTACATCTGATACTTGATTTACTGGTTGATATGCTGCTCTAACACTCTGATTAAGCTGCAGGTGACAGGGGAGGATTCAAACACTCAAGGAGAAGTCAATGGAGGCTTTCCTTGGAGCAGGTTTGTCCATTCTCCATTTCAGGTTGCAATGGCTGGAGCTGCAGACTGAGTTGCTGACTGGAGCTTGGCTGAGGGGAGCTCAGGAAGTCCAGGGAGGGTTCGGTGATAGCTGTTGTTGGTAGTGAAGCAGCTGGAGGCTGCAGGAGACTGTCACCTGATGCTGAGTGGAGAAACAAAAAGGGTGGAAGAAGGATTCGTGGAAGCAGAGTTCGAATACTGGTTTCTTGCCGATCCTTGTGTTTCTCCACAACTTGTTTGCTGTGTTCCTGAAGTTGTCATCACCTTGAGCAAGCGATTACATACTTGAAGCAACCATCCACTACTTGAGCGCTTTAAGGAGAGAACAAGAAGCTTGGAGTCCGTCAGCGGGAAGGCACGAGGAAGGGTTTCTTGCGTGAGATCGCCGCTGGGTGGAGCTCAGGAAAGCTTGCTGTGTTCTTGTCTTTGCTGGGTGCTTAAGTAAGATCTTTCTTGTTGTTTCATTGAGCTTAAACATTTATCTGTGATTGAAACGTTGTGGAGAGGTTTCTCCACCGAGAAGGAGGTTGTCTTCTATCCGGTGCTAACCGGGGCTTGATCTGCCGACGATCAAGGGATCGCCCACCTTAAGGGCACGCCAAGGAGTAGGGGCAAGTTATCCCCGAACCTTGTAAACCCTCTTTGTTAGCGATCTTGGTAGTTGTAGTTGTTTCCTTTCATTTTCTATTTCTGCATTTTCTGTTTTCATACTTCCGCTGTGCTACTAACAAAGTTAAGTGCAGAAACTTGATTTGTGTCTATGTCAAAGTGATTGGCTATATTCACCCCCCCTCTCTAGCCATCCGGTTTCCAACAAGTGGTATCAGAGCTTGGGGCTCTGTTTACGGCTTAACATCCGAGAGTTATCAACAAGATGGCATTGAGACAAGGCTTCTCCACCACCCGACCTCCATTCATCGATGGTGCCAACTTCCAATATTGGAGATCGAAGATGGAATATTATTTGAAGATGGACATCAATACTTTGTTCGCGGTGAAGGAGGGATTCACCCCTCCTAAGGATGATGAAGGTAAAGGACTCGAATCATGGCGGTGGACTGCCGAACAAACTCGAAAGAGTGAAGCCGACGCGAAGGCGGTTGTCACTCTACAATGTGGCTTGAACAAAGACCAACTCATCAAGGTTGGTCCTTTCACAAGTGCAAAGGACTTGTGGAACAAGCTCATCAAACTCCATGAGGGCACCCGAGATTCAAGAATCGCTAAGAGGGATTTGTTCCTCAATCAACTTCAAAATCTCTCCATGAAGGAGAATGAATCGGTAAGAGAGCTTCATAGCCAGTTCAAGGAAGTCCTCAATGGGCTTCATTCGATTGATGAAAAGGTCAAGAATCGCGACCTTGTGAGGTATGTCTTGAAAGCTTTTCCAAGGAATGCTTTGTGGTCATCCATGGTGGATTCCTACAAAGTTTCCAAGGATCTATCCATTGTAAAATTAGATGATTTATTTTGTGAGAAGGAATTGCATGAAATGGCTAACAAAGGCCCCAAGGAGAAGGGGATTGCTTTAGTTGCAGGGGACCGATCCAACAAGAAGAAGAAGGAGAAGGAGGTCTCTTCATCTTCATCCTCTTCCGAATCCGAGTCTGATTCCGAAGAAGATGGCAGCGGCTCCTCATCCTCCGAGATGGCGAACTTTGTGAGAAGAATGATGAGAAGGGGTCGACGCTTCAAGAGTAGAGGTAACTCTAGTGAAGCTAAACTTGATAAGACTAATGCATCTTGCTTTAAGTGTGGTAGGAAACACTAGTGGAAAAAAGGCTTTTAACACCGGTTATTTTCGACTTTTAACACCGGTTCCGGAACCGGTGTTGATCCAGCCGGCATTGTAAGTATAGACTTTTAACACCGGTTAACAAACCGGTGTAATATATAGATTTAACACCGGTTCTGGAAACAACCGGTGTTAAAACATCATTTTTAACACCGGTTCTGGAAACAACCGGTGTTAAAACATCATTTTTAACACCGGTTCTGGAAACAACCGGTGTTAAAACATCATTTTTAACACCGGTTCTGGAAATAACCGGTGTTAAAAATGATGTTTTAACACCGGTTCTAGAAACAACCGGTGTCAAAAGTCTTAATTTTTTATATAAATTTCATATTTATTTTTATTTATAATTTTTCTAGACATATAAAAGAACACAATAATATAATAGTTTATCCATAATCAATAACACACCATGAATTAAGTAAATGCAACATCCAATTAGTTTCAAAAACAAAACAATCCATGTATTTTACAACTATCCATTTTTCTTTCAACAAAAGCAAAATGTAAATCAAATAACACATTATACTCCTACTCGCTATGTGATTTTCCAAGCAAAGACAATGTAGAAGCTTGCCACACGAGTTTGCAAGTAAACGGTCTAGTCCAAGATCAAATAGTGAGGAGTACGTTGCAGAACTTCGACCAGCTTAGCATTCCATCTCTTATAAGCGTCTTGCATATTTCCATACAGTACTTGAGTCAAGCTTGAATTTCTTTTCATGCTTTGGCGTGCAGTGGCTACCAGTCGATTGCGAAGCAACTGTGAGAAAATTCCAATGAAAAAATATCAAATAATGCTACGGAGAGAGAAGCAATATAATCAATCATTCACAATTTGGAGCTTACTTGGTGTTTGAGGGTGGCCAAAATCTCTGCATCATCCTCTTCCTATGATGAATAAACTCCATCATGGTCCGTCCCAAGCTGGATAAAGGAGGACCATTGAGTTAGGTTGCCAGATAGCATAAAATATAGACAAATGTTATGTATATATGGATAAATTTAGAGAAGGTGAACCAGTCAAATTTGTAAGTCAGACAAGCCAGATCCGGTGGATTCTTTTGGAAGAACCAAATGAGACCCTCATTAGTTTGAAAAGTATGCATTCCAGTTATATTCTTATATAGTTTAAAAAATGCAAAATTTGATCACACCGATCTTGCCAACTTAAATTTTTAGATGAAATGGTGGTAAATGGCAACCACAATCTACCTACAATAGCACAACAGAGTGGACAAGAAAACATCTAGAAACTGTTTAAACACCATATCCATGATCACTGTGAGATAGCAAAATCAAAGGATGATTAGACCATTAACTATAGCACTAGGTGACTTCTACAGGAGCTAGTGCCAGAGTTCCAAATTAAATGAAATCATGTTTAAGAAGGTAAGGAGGCTTATTTTTGCAGAAAGATATTTGAAAGCAATTTGCATCATCAATGAGTTGTTGAGTGTTATCTAGATCTTCAAGATAGTAATGTAATCTTTAGTATGAACTACAAAATTTAAATATATATAGCAAACATGTTCATGTTTTCCAGAGCACATATTGTATAAATATAGTAAAAATCTAAACTGCTATTGAATAGAAAAACAATGTGAGATGGCTCACTTTGTAAGCCAATATCACTGATCACTATAAAACACATTAAACACATCGACTAATCTCCAATGACTACTGTTGATGGTATGATTATGGCTGATAATAGAAATACAACAATAGAATTTAAGTATACCAGTAGCACGCCAAATGTATTTACCTCTGTCAACAAGAATGGGATCTGAGTAATGACCGCAGACTAGACAACGAAACGTAGCCTCTTTGACGTCTGGTATGACTGAGCTGCAACGGATGATCATCCCTTTCACAGACACCATCTTTTCAATGTCTGACCAATAGAAACCGATCGTTCAAATTTGAATAATTAAATCATTCAATAGATACTAAAGATAGGAGATTGGTAAAGCATGTGAGCACTGCGGATATACCAGAAGGATTGAGATTCCTCATGCAGACGGAAGATTTGAGATTATAGATTCGAGTTTGGATGTGTTTCTCAAACAATGGATCAATTCTAGCGACCAAATCCATGACCACAATGTCGAAGATGGCCAGGACCTCCAGCGGGTACCTAACCATCTTGGTATAGAGATCAGGATCGTAGTCGAACACGTCATGGGCGTCGATGTCCAAAGACTCCCCACCTACAAGCTCCGTCGCCGGCTGCTACGCCCGGCGGGTTCAAGAGCAGGGGAGGAATTAGTGTTCGCGATTGGACTCGATCGGCCATCGGGGGACGAAGCTCCTGCAACGAAGCAAATCGAATTAACTTTTCAGAAGAAAAACTCAATCGAGACGACCAGACTTCGATGCAAAACGCACAAATCTCAGATGAGAGAGATAGGGGAGAGTGAGAGAGAGTTCACCGGAGGGTGAGAAATCGGAGGAAGCCATGGCAGTTGATTCTCGAACCAGACATGAAGCGGGAGACCCGCGAAGTGGGGGACCCGCGAAGTGGGGTTGATGGCTGAGCTCAACATCGATGAAGCGGTCGGCAATCGAGCGTCGGTGATCCAAAAAGGAAGAGACAGGAAGAGCTGATCGGGAAGAGGGAGAGCTCCGCTCCGGTGAGAATGTAGAGGGAGAAGATGGCCGGCGGCGTGGACAAACAGGCGGCGCTCCGGCTTCCATCGCGTGCGTGAAGAAGGGAATGACACGGCGAGTCCCGTACTCCGGCAATGGCGCTGCCTCCTGTGACGACGATGACGAGATCGCGAGTGGGTGAGGGCGACGCTTGGCGACGGCGCACGGAAGAGGGGAGTCGGCGAGAGAGGCTAGGGCACGGGCGAAGAGAGGAAAAAGGGAATCGGGCAAAGTTGGTTCGGCAAGGGAAAATGAAGGCACGGTTATTTATAAAATCATAGTCAAATATATTTTTAACACCGGTTGTTAAAAGAACCGGTGTTAAAAGTATTTTGAAGTTCAAATAATTATAACATATGACCCCGGTTATTTATAAAACCGTAGTTAAATATATTTTTAACACCGGTTGTTAAAAGAACCGGTGTTAAAAGTATTTTAAAGTTCAAATAATTACAAAAATGTCACCGCCTTTTTTTTTAACACCGGTTTTAATACAACCGGTGTTAAAAGCCGTTGTTAAAGGTCTTTTTTGTACTAGTGAAAGGGCATTTCAAGAATGAATGTCTGAAACTAAAGAAGAAGGAGGAGAAATCCAAAAGAAAAGAAGAAAAATCCAAGAAGAAGAAGAAGGCCTTGAAAGCCACTTGGAATGAGTCAACCTCTAGCTCATCCGATGAAGAGAAGGAGGTGAAGAGCACAAGGCATGTGGCGCTTATGGCTCGTGGAGAGGAAAGCAGTGATGAGTCTTCCAATTCCTTAAACGTGGCTTCATCATCCTCGAATGATGAAGAGGTAACTTCTCCCGAGCTTGAAAAATATTATAGAGCAATTGCATGTTTAACTAGTATGCTTAAGAAATCAAAGAAAAAGGTTAAAGCATTGCAATTAGAAATTGATCAATTGAAATTATCTAGGGATGATAACATTGATGATTTACATGTTGAATTGCTAGAGGATGAGATTAAGTCTTTGAAACTTGAAGTTGAAAACTTAAAATCCTCTAAGGTTGAGGAAGTAGATGATTTGCATGATGACTTGCTAGAAGAAGAGAACAAATCTTTGAAGAGTGAAGTTGAGAAACTCAAGAATATTCTTGAGAAGTTCTCAACAAGCTCTAAGACCCTAGACATGATCTTAAATGCCCAAAGGGCGGTCTACAATAGGACCGATATTGGTTACCATCCTATGGAACCCTCATTTGTGTCTCTCATGTCTAGGACTGATATGAGACAATCTAGGACACCCAAAATTCAAAAGAAAGTTGTCTATGGCATGGGTGCCTAAGTCTTGTTTAGTTGATGCTTTAGGTCCCAAGGTTTGGGTACCTAAAACTTCTATTTTTCGAATTGTGTAGGTTATGATTGAGGGGGAGCATCTATCAACTTGGTTCGTTGATAGTGGATGCTCCAAACACATGACCGGGGATAGATCATTGTTTACCACACTTCACAAGAAAAGTAGAGGTAATGTATCATTTGGTAACTGTAACGCCCGCTTTTTTTTTTCATAAAGCGGCGTTACGTTAACATACTTAGGGCATGTATACATCATAAGGCAGCGGAATAACTTTAAGACTTACACATACATGCCCTACTACCATTCTTAACATAATGACATGGAAACTCGGCATATTGACTTCATACTTAAGCATCATATCACGTCATATCATGTCATACTTAACATCACATCATAGAGTTTCATAAGTCATTATTCAAGCACTCAAGCATATAAGTGGCCAAAGTAAAGTTCTAGCATAAATGATAAACATCTGATTTCCTGGGCCAAGTCACTACCACACACATGCATTCTTGCCCTCCTGCTGCTTCCTCATTGTCCCCTTGAATGATCTACGGTATAAGGAAATAAGACTATAAGCACACGGGCTTAGTAAGACTCTTTCCTACTCACAAAAACCATTCATCATCTCATAAATGAGCACATGGAACATTAACATACTTGGTGCTCTACTTAGAACACAACAACTTGAATCACTTATCATATACGTGACATGGCATGAACATAAACATAAGTGAACATTCCTGGCATGGCATGAAACATGGCATAAACGTAAACATAGTAAACAATCTAAGCATGGCATGCTACATGGCATAAACATAAACACAATAAACATTCCTAGCATGGCATAATACATGGTATAAACAAAACATAATAAACATTCTTAACATGGCATAGTACATGGTATAAACATAACATACTAAACATTCTTAACATGTCATAATACATGGTATAAACATGTCTATAAGGTGTAAACCAACCCGTATGGCATAAACATAGGCATACTTCCTATCATAGCATATGAGCATCTTCTTAGCATAATCATGACATAGATCAATTACTATCATGCATCTTTCTTAACATGAAGCGTAAACATAAAATCTTATTAGCATAGCATAATGCATAACATGAATGAATGCATGAGTGGAATGCATATACATAAGGATGCTTAACTTTTAAAAACATACTTTTAAATGCTTAAACATAATCATCATATCATTGGGGTCCCCGGCTTGTACCACATACATACATCATAAGCGCGCATCCCTAGCAAGTCTGAGGTAGCGTGCCCCGACCTACTAGGGTAAGGACAGCATAGTCGGTAGTCCCTGAACCGAGGCGTTCTTAAGGAGCCCATCCCTGTTGCACAGCTCCGGTAGTGCCAGAACCGTGGACAGCATAGTCGGTTGTCCATAACCGGGGCGTTCTTAAGGTGCCCATCCCTTGGACCCATACTTCGGTCCGGTACAAGCCCATTCATAAAGTAAAATACTTTACATGTTTCATCATTCATAAGACATTCATAGCATAACCATGTTACATAAAGCATGACTTAACACATGCTTGTCCTTTCATTGTTCATACTTATTGCATAGCATCATGATGCCTGGAAGGCATGAGCATTATCTTCATTCATAAACATGGTATGCATCTTCTTTCATAACATGGCATGAGTCTTTATTCATTAACATGGCATGCATCATTATCCTTACAACATGGCATACATCATTATTCATACAACATGTCATATATCTTCCTACATAAAACATGGCATGCATACCTAAACATCATTCCTATTTCTAGTACTTGCATGATCATAACATAGAAGGTAAGCATTGCATCGAACATGACAAGTTTTTCATAGATATTGATCCTACTACTTAGAGCTTGCATGATCATGATACATAAGGTAAACATTGCATTTCTTGCTTAAGCATGGTATCTATCTTAAGCATGCCTAGGTAGGATTTCCATAACATTCTACCTACCATTCAAATACATGACATAAAACATAAAACATTCATAATAAACCCTATGAAGCATGACATCCAATCACAAACATATAACATAAAACATGATGCTTGAATTTAGGGTCATGGGTAACATGATTCCTACCACATGCTTGAGCCTATACATATATATACTTCATGGTAAGCATAAACCATCATTCTTCGAACCCTAACTCCACCCCAAACCCTAGTTCCAAGGCTTGGCCGAAACTTATAAGGTGGAGTTCCATCAATTCCATAAACATGTACAATAGCATAAGGTAAAGGAACAACCATACATCATCTATGAGACCATAGGAAGCCATTGGGGATCATGATTAGGGTTAACCCTAACCTTTAGCCCACCTTCCTAGGGCTGGCCGAAACCTAGAAGGCCATGGGGGCATGGAAAAATTCTATTAAAATCCCCAATCAATCATAAAACACCAATCATA
>JAGFNQ010008729.1:0-45270 GCA_024364735.1 Boesenbergia rotunda | reverse complement strand
AGTTTTCCAAAATGGGAAGTTTTCACAATTATCATAAAATTTTAGAAACTAGGATATTCCCAAAGTTTGCGAAATTTCATGAGGATTTCCAAACTTTGAAATTCCTAAATCTAAAATTTATCATAATTGGAAAGTTTCCATAATTGGAAAATTTTTCAAAATTGAGATCATGAAAAAGTTTTCCGCAAAACAATTATATGATTATGTCGCACACTAACCGGCTCTGATACCACTGTTGGGACCGGGTGCATGTTGACATGGATGCGGGTTCGTAATTTTAAAATTAATTACGTGCAGCGGAAGGTTTAGCATAAATAATTTCCCAAATTATTTAACCACACATCTAAGCATGCTACCTTATATTGTGGAGACATGATCATAAATTAAAATTTTGCAGAAAAGTAAACTAATTTACTTAGTACCTCGCATAACTCGAAGAAAGGGACGAGATCCAACCGTAGCGTCCCTTAGAAGCTCCGCCTCTATTCGCGTCCACGCCGAGTTCTCTTCGGGATGACTTCGCAAAGCCACGAGTTTCGTGCCAACAAGAACTACTAGATTCTCCAAAGGCACGACAAGAATATCAAGAGAGGGAGATGGAAGACTAACCACCAAGTAACGGAATCAAGATTTCGGGGGAAGGAAGGAGTCGCGACCCGCTTCTTCTTCTTCTTCGGCACCTTCTTGGTGGAGATGGCTCACGGCAACCCTAGGAGGTCCCTCTAGGGCCGGCGCCCACTAGAGGAGGGAGAGGGAGAGAAGGAGAGGAAGAGAGGCTTGCAACTTGATCTCTTAATTGGAATTCAAGCCTTGCCTTGGTTCCTTTATATAGTAGTCTCTCCATTGCCAAGTCTCCCCTTTAACGGAATAAATTTTCATAAGAAATTTATCTTATAAATTTTCCTATGAATTATTCCGTTATGCCTTGTTTTATTATAACTAAATTTATAATAAAACAAACACATCTTCCCCTTTTATTATGGAATAAATTTTCACAAAAAATTTATTATATAAATTTTTCTTATCATGGAAAAATCAATTAATAATTGATTTTATAAAATAAAATAAACCAATCCAAGGTTTATTTTAATTTCCATGAAATTAAATCTCTTTATATAAATTTCTTTATATAAATTTTTTTATATATAAATTTATTTATCCATAATTTTATAAAACAAATCGCGCTTGATTTATTTTATAATTTAAACCAAATAAATTGGTTTCCCTCCTTGTTGTGGCCGGCCAAACCAAAGAGGGTGGGGACCCTCTTTGGCCGGCCAAACCAAGCCGCCTCCTTGCGAATTAAACTCATTTAATTCGTCCAATAAGCCTTCAAAAGACTTAGCCATTTTAAGCTTCCGGTGCGCCTCTGATAAATTCAGATTCGACTTATTTCTCTTGATTGGAAAATCCAATTTTCAACTCGTTTTAAATCCCTCGGATTACTCGTAGTGCGTGTGACTAAATAGGCTTTCGATTTATGTTGGCCGTCTATAATCAACCAATTATAGAACGATCATGAGTGGCACCTAGTAGTACATCATGACCCCCAATTAATCGAAAGATCAACGGTTGGCCTCAGAAATAATTCTGAAACCCTTCAGCAGCTATAATGACTCGTGCCTCATTCCCTTCACCATCTTATACCCACTTGGTTCAAGACACGGTCTATGTGTGTCAGTCCCCACTAGGCTGACTACGTCACACCTAGCCCAAGTAATGTCTTTCTCGTCCAACGGATTCTAATTACTCTCATGTTTCTGAGAGATTCATACTCGGAACATGTGATGCTCTGGCCAGAGGCTTCGAGTAACAATCCGACGATAGGCCTTGGGTATACATCTCCTCGCAAGGAGTGGTGAATCCTTTGTAGGTTGTTCAAACATCTTCGGGCACTTCGGCTTATACCTAATCATCCTGGGTCCACACCTCCTTGGAGATGCTTGCTTAAGATGTCAAAGTATAAGTCTTCATGACCAAGATGACTTGAACACCGCAAGTCAAAGGAACATCGCACTTAAGCTGCAGTAAGAACTTCATTGACATATCTATATGTAGATTACCATATGAAGTTTTACAGCTAGTCACTCCAATGAACTAGTTCCCTTAACTAGCATTCATGTTTATCTCTGGACATCCCAATGTCACCAGCCAGTGAGAATCAGCTGATTAGAGAATAACCCATGCTAGTCTCCACAGAATTGATAGTGTTCGTATTTATCAATTCATCGACTAGGGACAATTTCAATACTTCACAATTGCACATGTAGAGATAATCACTAGTTGTGAATTCATCACAAATTCTCTCATGCTGTGAATTGTATTGCGGACATTCAGTAAATGAGTTTAAGATCTCAATCAAATACACGAACATAATACTCAAATAGTGAATATTCATTTATTAAAGTAAATGATTACAATCATAAGGCGATTGTCTTAGGACACTTCTCTCATATTACTAACATATATAAGGGGCCTTGACCCCTCTGCTTCAAATACATCTACCAAGTGCCATTCTGATCACTCTGACTGACAACAACGTGCTAAAGACGAGGCTTTACGACCGGGAGGCTCCAGGAGGAAGTGCGCGGCACTGTGGAGGTCCAGATCGACCGAGCTTCAACTCTGTTTTTGTTCGGTTTGCATTTATTAATTCCGTACTTAATTTTCTGTACTTGTGCTTGTAATTGTACACTGTAAGACGGGTTTTCTCCGCCTCCGGAAATTCTGGAAAGGAGACCAATAGTGGACTCACGCCGAGTACATAGGCCTTGGACGTACTGACCCTGGGGGGTTGGGAACCAAGTAAATAAATCCCGTTGTGTCCCTGTCTTGCTTTCTATTTTATTTCCCGTTGTGCTACTAACTTTGATTTTAGAACTCTCGAAAGATTTACGAAGTTTAACGAAAGATTTTAACGAGATTTCACCCCCCCCCTTTATCGACGGCATCGGTCCTACAATTGGTATCAGAGTCGAGCCGCTCTTCACCGGACTAACCGCCGACGGAGCAATGACGCCAGGAGTTGAGGGCGAGCCCAGGGGTGAATCAGGTATATTTTAATTAAAATGTCTGGTTTTAAATTTCAAATTACGTGTTTTAAGTGCAGGGAGAAAGGGCACTATAAAAATCAGTGCCCTACTCGTAAGACTCGATCTACACCACCGGCGGCTAAGGAGACACCAGCGCCAGGAGTCCGGAAAAACAACAATCACGTACAATGCTTCAAGTGCGAAAAATACGGACACTATAAGAACAAGTGTCCGGCCAAGGTACGTAAGATTTATATTCCAAAAATTGTACAAATTTTTTCACTGTATTTAGATAATTCAGTTAACTTTTCTGATAAATTAGATTTACTGCATAGTAAAATTAATATTTTGCATGACAAGTTAGAAAATGCTGATATGACTAAAATATCAAAAATTAATTATTTGATTCAGAACATTAATTCAGTAATTTCTAAAATAAATTATCATAACTTTAATACTGATAATGTTAATCCTAATAATTTTATTTCTGATAATTTTAAACTTAATTCCAATTCTGATAATTTTAATTCTGATAAAATTAATTCTGATAATTTTAATTCTGATAAAATTAATTCTGATAATTTTAATGCTGATAAAATTAATTCTGATAATTTTAATGCTGATAATTTTAATTCTGATAAAATTAATTCTGATAATTTTAATTTTGATAAAATCAATTCTGATAATTTTAATTCTGATAAAATTAATTCTGATAATTTTAATTTTCATAAACTTAATTCTGATAATTTTAATTCTCATAAACTTAATTCTGATAATTTTAATTCAGATAAAATTAAACCTAAGGATAAATTTGAATTCAAATTCGTAAATCTTAAGGATAATTCAGAATTCAAATTCGAAAATCCTTTAGATAATTATGAATTCAAATTTGAAAATCCGTTGTATAACTCTAAATTCGAATTTGAAAATTCTAAAAATAATCCCGACATTAATTCTAAAGATATTATCTCTGAAGATAATTTTGAAGATGAAATTCTCCTGGATAATAATTTAACTATAGATAATCTTGAAAGTTATTACAAAACCTTAACTAGTGGCCCCAATTACTCCTCCTACTTTGAGGATACCAAAAGATATAATTTTGAGGATAAGGAGGATATAGAACTATCTAAGATCAAGGCCATAATTAATAAAAATTACAAAGGTTCAAATAAATCTGAATTGTCAGAAAAATTTGAAAAGATAGATAAAAATGAAGCAGAAATTTTCGAAATAATGAAAATGATGAACTTAAATCCACAATTATTAATTAATTCAAATTAACTCAATTCAAATAAGTTCAATTAATACAACTAATTCAAATAAACTCAAATTAAATAAAATTAAATTTAAATTTAAATCTAAATTAAATCTTAATTAATTCGAATTAAATTCCAAATTAAATCCAAATTAAATCCAAATTAAATCCTAATTCAAATTAAATTAAATTCAAATTAAATTAAATTAAATCAAATTAAATTAAATTCAAATTAAATTAAATCAAATTAAATTCAATTCAAATCAAATTAAATTCAAATCAAATTAAATTCAAATTAAATTAAATTCAAATTAAATTAAATTCAAATCAAATTTATTCAAATTAATCAATTTTAAATTAATTTAAACTTCAATTAATTCTTAATTTACTTGAATCCAACTAAATCTTAAATAAATTAAACTCGAACTAAAACCTTACTCAAACCGCAATAATTAATTTAATAAAATTAAATATGTCAAAGTGGGTTGACATATTCACGGATTCACACGACGTATCAAATCGGGAATTTGATACATCATTAAAAACTTAAATAAAATGATTGGACTTGTTTGACTCATGCATAATTGCTATGCCATGCATTTGCTACTTCCTTTAAAATATGACATGTCATTCATATTTATATTTTATGCATATATTAGAACGGCTATAGGAAAAAGAATAATTGAAACTTGATCAACCTGGTATTGGGTGGCGGTGAGATGATAGTACGTTAGGGAAGTCAATTCTAATAAGATCAAGTACACTTGGTCTCCTTAGACTGGTGAAACTAGCCGAAGCTACCGATCCAAGACCCAAACTAGTTAGACCAGAATTTTTCAACAAGTAATTTTGAAAATAAGCTTTCATTAAAAGGCTTTGTTAAGGAAAGGGTTGATGATCCAATAAGGCTACGGTCAAAGAAGGCCTAGTGCCTCGCCAAGACCTGGAAGCCGATTTTTGAAATTCAAATTCAAGTTACTTCTTGTCAAATTCAAATCTAACACAAGCTTCAATTAAATCTTAGAGTTAATAATAAATTAAGAAAAATGATTCAAGCATCTCACAATATACCTATAAGGCAACCATGCTTGCTGTATTGATACATCTAAAATGGGTGAGATGTTAAGGACTAATGAATTGAAAAATATTTTTCAAAATTATTTTTCAAAATTGTTAGAATAATTTCCTAAAAATATATTTTCAAAATAGTGCTTCAACATAATAATGTTTTTATGGAATTCATGCTTGTCTGATTGATTATACATATTATACATTTTTCAAAAGTATATCTTTTCAAAAATTGTTTGACTCACTCAATTAGACACAAGCCTCTTAGGACAACACTAAAGTTCCTTAAGGCACTTAGATAGAGTCAATCGGTATCAGGTACAGGGGGAGTGCTTTTTATTTTTTTAAATGGTTTTCAAAAACTGCACTTTAAATGTTACTATTATTTGAAAAATACTTTTCGAAAACTGTGCTTTAAATCATTATTACTTGTGTTTTCAAAAAGGGTTTATGTTGTAAAAATTATATATTCAAAAATTTACCTGCTTCTTTGACTTTGATAAACCCTAAAGACACAGAGGAAAGGTCCACTTCATGATCTTCAAGAACTCCTAGGATGTGTCAAATTTAGGGGGAGTTTGAGTCAAAAGAAAAATTTCAGAAAAGTTTGTTTTGATAATTATTCATTTTTTTTGTTAAATATTTCTTTTTAATCTGAATCAAACCTTAAGACTCAGAGGAAGAGTACTTGTGGTCAACAAGCTTCCCAGGACTGAGTCAAGTTTAGGGGGAGGTCAAATTAAAAAGAATTATTTAATAACATGTTTTCATATCTTCAAAATCTTGCTAAAAATCTAAGTCTTTCAAAATACTATTATTCTATTTGTTAGAATTTGGGTGACTTATGAAACAATTTTTGAAATAATGTTTACTTGGGTTGGAGAATTTCCAGGACACTTAGGAAATGTCCTTGTAGTCAACAAGGTTTCCTATGATGGTGTCAGACTAGAAGATAAACCAAGTCAAGTAAAATATTGGATCTTCAAAAGTTCACACATTTTTCAAAATCCACTAGCATATATTTTCAAAACTACTATCATTTTTTTTGACAAAATTTTGTTAATATTTACTTGAGTTTGAACAATTTCCAGGACACTTAGAAAATGTCCTTGTGGTTAACAAGGTTTCCTAGGATTGTGTCAGACTGAAAAAGAAACCTAGTCAAGTAAAATATTATGTTTCAAAAAATCACTTATATTTTTCAAAGTCTCATCTTTTTCAAAAATAGTTAGTACTTGCAAAATATGCATAATATTTATATTTTCCAAAATAGCATTCTTTCAAAAATTATGCATTTTCCAAAAGTACTTAATTTTTCAAAAATTCAATACATTTTTCAAAGGAATTTATATTACATAATCTTTCAAAAGTACATAGCATCTTTTTCAAAATTATGTATTTTTCAAAAAAAAAATGCAATATATCATTCAAAATGCCATGCTTTCAAAAATTTTTGCACTAAGTATGTTCAAAAAGAACTAAAAGTTTTCATTGCTGGTGCAAGTATTTTCTTAAAGTTTTTTTGATGTATGACAAAGGGGGAGAGGTGTGCTTAAGTTAGAAAAATTTTCTCTCAAAGATCAAAAATATAGTTTCAAAACTTATATTTTTTTGGTTTTTTTTATCCCAAGGATAGTAAGTTAGCCCCTTCAACCAATCTAACTTAAGTTATTGTCAAACATCAAAAAGGGGGAGATTGTTGGTGCAAGTTGCATCAATGATGTTCTTCTTTAAGTGTTTTAATATTTGACAATATACTTAAGTCAGTGATACATTGAACAGACAAAGGGGAGCAAAGGAGAAGTAACCTATGTTGGGATCGGGTGCATGTTGACATGGATGCGGGTTCGTAATTTTAAAATTAATTACGTACAGCGGAAGGTTTAGCATAAATAATTTCTCAAATTATTTAACCACACATCTAAGCATGCAACCTTATGTTGTATAGACATGATCATATATTTAAAATTTTGCAAAAACGTAAACTAATTTACTTGTTACCTCGCGTAACTCGAAGAAAGGGACGAGATCCAACCGTAAGCGTCCCTCGGAAGCTCCGCCTCTATTCGCATCCACGCCGAGTATCTTCGGGATGACTTCGCAAAGCCACGAGTTTCGTGTTCTCAAGAATTACTAGATTCTCCGAGAACGCGACAAAAACCAAGAGAGAAGTAATCACATCGGAAAAACTCACCACCAAGGTTGGCCGGAATCACAATTCCGGCGAGGAGGAAGATGACTTGCGCCCAATCCCAAGGTGATGATGGCCGGAGAGGAAGATCGTCCCAACGGAAGAACTTCGTCGCCTCAGTGCTTCTCCTTGTGCTCACGGCAAGAAGAAAAGGGGAGAGGCTTGTGGCCGGCCAAGAGGAAGAAGGGAGGAGAGGGAGAGAGCCCAAGCAAGAATACTTGGATTATTTCGAATTAATTCCAAGCCTTGCCTTGGGTCCTTTATATAGTGGCCTCTCAACCGCCAAGTCTCTTTTTTTCTTATGGAATAAATTTTCATAAGAAATTTATCATATAAATTTTCTATGACTTATTCCATCATGCCAAGTCTTGATTTTATATCATGGTTAAAATCATATTTTAATTCATGATAAAAATCAACCAAGTCTCTTTTTTCTTATGGAATAAATTTTCATAAAAAATTTATCATATAAATTTCTTTATATAAATTTCTTTATCATGGTAAATCAATCCATGATTGATTTTATAAAATAAAATAAACCAATCCATGGTTCATTTTAATTTCCATGAAAAATAAATTTCTTTATATAAATTTCTTTATCATGGTAAATCAATCCATGATTGATTTTATAAAATAAAATAAACCAATCCATGGTTCATTTTAATTTCCATGAAAAATAAATTTTATATAAATTTCTTTATATAAATTTCTATATCATGGTAAATCAATCCATGATTGATTTTATAAAATAAAATAAACCAATCCATGGTTCATTTTAATTTCCATGAAAAATAAACCAAACCTTGGTTTATATATAAAAAATTTATATCATCCATAATTTTATAAAACAAACCACACTTGATTTATTTTATAAATTGAACCAAACAATTTGGTTCCCTCCCTTTGTTGTGGCCGGCCAAGCAAAGAGGGTGGGGACCCTCTTTGGCCGGCCTATCTAGGCCACGCCCCAATGAATTAAACTCATTTAATTCATCTATTAAGTCTTCAAAAGACTTAGCCATTTTACGCTTCCGATGCGTCTCTAAAAAATTCAGATTCGACTTATCGTTTGGCTCAACCAAACCTAATCTCTCTTGATTGGAAAATCCAATTTTCAACTCGTTTTAAATCCCTCGGATTACTCGTAGTGCGTGTGACTAAATAGGCTTTTGATTTATGTTGGTCGTCTATAATTAACCAATTATAGAACGATCATGAGTGGCACCTAGTAGTACATCATGATTCCCAATTAATCGAAAGATCAACGGTTGACCTCAGAAACAATTCTGAAATCCTTCAGCAGCTATAATGAATCGTGCCCCATTCCCTTCACCATCTTATACCCACTTGGTTTAGGATATGGTCTATGTGTGTCAGTCCCCACTAGGCTGACTACATCACACCTAGCCCAAGTAACGTTTTCTCGTCCTACGGATTCTAATTATGCTCATGTATCTAAGAGATTCATACTCTGAACATGTCATGCTCTGGCCAGAGGCTTCGAGTAACAATCCGACGATAGGCCTTGGGTATACATCTCCTCGCAAGGAGTGGTGAATCCTTTGTAGGTTGTTCAAACATCTTCGGGCACTTCGGCTTATACCCAATCATCCTGGGTCCACACCTCCTTGGAGATGCTTGCTTAAGATGTCAAAGTATAAGTCTCCATGACCAAGATGACTTGAACACCGCAAGTCAAAGGAACATCGCACTTAAGCTGCAGTAAGAACTTCACTGACATATCTATATGTAGACTACCATATGAAGTTTTACAGTCAGTCACTCCAATGAACTAGTTCTTTTAACTAGCATTCATTGTTATCTTCGGACATCCCAATGTCACCAGCCAGTGAGAATCAGCTGATTAGAGAATAACCCATGCTAGTCTCAACAGAATTGATAGTGTCCGTTTTTATCAATTCATCGACTAGGGACAATTTCAATACTTCACAATTGCACATGTAGAGATAATCACTAGTTGTGAATTCATCACAAATTCTCTCATGCTGTGAATTGTATTGCGGACATTCAGTAAATGAGTTTAAGATCTCAATCAAATACATAAACATGTATACTCAAATAGTGAATATTCATTTATTAAAATAAATGATTACAATCATAAGGCGATTGTCTTAGGACACTTTTCTCATATCACTAACAACCTATGTTGAAGAAAAGTCCTAGTTAACCTAGGCATCGAAACACTATGTCCTGGCGAAGGGCTGCTGGGCACCTAGCGAAGGGCTGCTCGGTATCGAAGCACTAAGTCCTGGCGAAGGGCTGCTGGGCACCTAGCGAAGGGCTGCTAGGTATCGAAACCCTATGACCTGACGAAGGGCCGTTGGGCACCTAGCAAAGGGCTGCTAGGTATCGAAACCCTAAGACCTGACGAAGGGTCGTTGGGCACCTAGCGAAGGGATGCTTGGTATCGAAACCCTAAGACCTAGCGAAGGGATGCTAGGCACCTAGCGAAGGGCTGCTAGGAGTTGAAGACCTGGTGAAGGACTGCTAGGCACCTAGCGAAGGGCTGCTAGGAATTGAAGACCTAGCGAAGGGTTGCTAGGCACCTGGTGAAGGGCTGCTGGGTAAAAGTCCACCCGAAGGACTGGGTGGCAACCGTCTCCTGAAAGGAGTAGGTGAAAGGCGCGTTCTCGGGGGTGGGAACTTGCGCCGGTTCGACCTAGGGTTTCATGCAAATCCGAAGTCAGAACCAAGTCCTTAAGGTTAAGAATATGTGTATATGTGCTTTGTGTTTGTGTATCTTGCAGGTACCAAGATTGGAAGACAAAGCAAGCTAAACAGGCTGGAGACCCTGAAGCAGGGCGCCCCCATCAGTGGCGGCGCCCCCATGCATCTAGGGCGCCCCTAGTGTTGGGGCGCCCAAGCCAAAGTGTAAAAAGTGGCAGTTTGGTGTGTATGCAGAATAGGTGTCAAGCGGGGCGCCCGGAGCGTCCGGGGCGCTCGGGTTCAAAGCTATTTTTGCAGTTTCGAGTCCGAAACTCAGATAAGCCCTCATGAGGGCGCCCGGGAGGTCCGGGGTGCCATGGTCAAAGGTTTTATCAGCTGCGGCGAGGTCGACGTGGGGATAAAGTTTGACCGGGTTTATCGGGGCGCCCCCAGCGTCCAGGGCGCCCCCAGGAGGCCTATATAAGGGGCCTCGACCCCTCTGCTTCAAATACAACTGCCAAGTGTCATTCTGATCACTTTGACCGACAACAACTCATTAAAGACGAGGCTCTACGACCGGGAGGCTCCAGGAGGAAGTGCGCGGCACTTCGGAGGTCCAGATCGACCGAGCTTCAACTCTGTTTTTGTTCGGTTTGCATTTATTAATTCCGTACTTAATTTTCTGTACTTGTGCTTGTAATTGTACACTGTAAGTCGGGTTTTCTCCGCCTCCGAAAATTCCGGAAAGGAGACCAATAGTGGACTCACGCCGAGTACATAGGCCTTGGACGTACTGACCCTGGGGGGTTGGGAACCAAGTAAATAAATCTCGTTGTGTCCCTGTCCTGCTTTCTATTTTATTTTCCGCTGTGCTACTAACTTTGATTTTAGAACTCTCAAAAGATTTACGAAGTTTAACGAAAGATTTCAATGAGATTTCACCCCCCCCTCTATCGACGGCACCGGTCCTACACCTTCTTAATGATTTGCCATCAGCGCAAGTCCCGCATATTCTTGACCTTCCTACTCTTCTGATGAGGACTCGCCATTGAGTTGGATCTTCCTTGTGTTCAGTGCGACGATGTCTGATTTCTTATTCTTTTCTTCATACAATTCCAGGAATTTCTCCCAGAGCTCTGAGCATATCTTCTAAAACTTGATTTACTCTTTCTGTCTACCCGTCAGTCTGAGGATGGAAAGCTATGCTAAACTTCAGTTTGGTGCCAAGTGCTATCTGTACACAGTCCCAAATGTGCGAAGTGACACGACCATCTCTATCGGAGATAATGATCTTCGGAACTCCGTGCAGTCGGATCACTTCCTGAACATATAACGGGGTTAGTCTTTCTATTGAGTAAGACACTTTGATTGTCAAGAAATGGGCAGCCTTGGTCAATCTGTCTACGATTACCCAGATAGCATCATAACCATTTGTTGTCTTTGGTAGACCAACAATGAAGTCCATAGCTATGTCTTCCCATTTCCACTCTGGAATCTGTATGGGCTATAGGACTCCTCCTGGCCTCTGGTGTTCTGCTTTAACCCTTTGACTTGTCAAACAGGTACTGACATACTTAGCTACATCTCTTTTCATTCCAGACCACCAAAATCTTCTTTTCAAATCCTGATATATTTTGGTAGAACCAGGATGCATAGAATAGGGAGTTCTATGGGCTTCCTCAAGAATCTTCTTTCTCAACTCTTCATTGTTAGGGACCCATAGCCGGTCACCATAATAAAGTATTCCACTATCAGATACTCTAAACTCTTTCTTGCTTGATCTTTTGAATATCAGAATCTTGATCTTGCTTTTTCTGTATATCCTTAAGCAGAGTTGACTCTAAAGTCAATACTGAGAGTTGCCCATCTATAATCTCAACTCCATAATCTATTATCTCCTTCTGTAGGAGTGGTGACAGTGATGACAGGGACATCAAAGTTGTGAAAGTCTTCCTACTTAACGCATCAGCCACTTTATTTGCCTTTCCAGGGTGGTAGAGGATCTCACAGTCATAATCTTTAACTAACTCCAGCCACCTTCGCTGTCTCATGTTTAAGTCCTTCTGGGTGAAGAAATACCTCAGACTCTGGTGATCTGTGTAAATCCTGCACTAGACCCCGTACAGATAATGTCTTCACATTTTAAGGGCAAAGACTACTGTGGCTAACTCAAGATCATGAGTAGGGTAGTTCTTTTCATAATCCTTGAGTTGCCTGGAGGCATAAGCAATGACCTTGCCTTCTTGTATGAGTACGGCTCCAAGTTCCAGCTTTGAGGCATCATTGTATATGTCAAAACTTCTATCGCTTTCTGGAACTGTAAGAATAGGAGCACTTGTCAATCTTTTCTTTAGCTCAATAAAATTCCACTCACAATCTTCAGTCCACTTTCTTATTCTTTTTGGTAAGGGCTGCTAGTGGAGAAGCTATCTTTGAAAAGTCCTCCACAAATCTTCTGTAATACCTTTCTAAACCCAGAAAGCTTCTGATCTCACTAGCATTCTTTGATTGACCCCAATTACTAACTGCTTCAATCTTTGTTGGGTCTACCATAATCCCTTCCTTGGAAATGATGTGGCCTAGGAAAGCCACTCGGTCAAGCCAAAATTCACACTTTGTAAACTTGGCATATAACTTCTACTGTTGTAGAGTCTTCAACACTACCCTCAGATGTTCGTCATGTTCTTCCTGAAACTTTGAATAAACTAGAATGTCATCAATGAAGACTATGACAAACTTATCAAGAAACTCCTTAAGTACTCAATTCATTAGATCCATGAATGTTACAAGGGCGTTCGTCACTCCAAAGGGCATGACCACAAACTCGTAGTGTCCATACCGTGTTCAAAAAGTCGTTCTCGGCACATCACTTTCCTTGACTCTGAGTTGATGATAACCTGACTGCAAATCTATCTTGGAGAACACGGTTGCCCCCTTTAACTGATCAAATAGATCATCTATCCTTGGCGAAGGATATCTGTTCTTGATAATCACCTTGTTCAGGGCTCGATAATCTATACACATCCGCATAGATCCATCTTTCTTCTTGACGAACAACACAGGAGCTCCCCAAGGTGAATGACTAGGGCGGATGAAACCCTTATCGAGTAACTCCTGTAATTGTTCTTGCAGCTCCAATTCTGCTGGCGCCATATGATAAGGTGTCTTTGAAATTGGGTTGGTACCTGGAGCCAACTCAATTTCAAACTCAATTTCTTAGTTAAGAGGCAGTCCCGGTAACTCTTTAGGAAACACCTCCGGATAGTCACAAACTACCCGTACTTCTTCTTTCTTCATTCCCTCTCTTTGCCTTGCATCTACTATATGTGCTAATTAACCAGAACATTCATTATCTAACATATTGTGAGCTTGTAGGTTAGAAAGAAACTTTTTTTTTGTCTTTCTCTTTGGGTCTCCGACAAACTCGAACGGAAGTTCTGCTTCCAGTGTGAACTTTACTCTCCTTTTTCGGCATTCAATAGAGGCACTATACTTGCTCAAGAAATCCATCCCTAAAATGATATCGTAATCCTTCATCTCAAGGACTACTAAATCACCCTAGAGTTCTTAGTTGGAAATCCGAATTGGTACAACTCTTAGCCCCTAGAAGTCCTTTAGTCCCACTGCTTCCTTTTATTTGGGTTCCCTTTCCAGTTTTGCACGTTACCCTGGGACTTCTGGATTGGTACTTGTTTCTGTTGCATACTGGGGGCCTTTATACTATTTAAGTATTACTCAGTTATCAAAGCACTACTTATCAGTTCTTCTGAGGTCTGCGGCCTTTAACACTGCTGGCCACCTTTAAAGCTATCTTAGGCCTTAACATCTTGAGCATTAGCCTGACTCTTTCTCTTTCAGTGCCAACTAGCTCTGGGCACAAACGAGCTAGCCTGTTGAACTTCCTCACTGCTTCATCCATGGATAGTTCTCCTTGTCTGAACTCCGTGAATTCATCATAATGCTTGTTAGTTACTCGCATGTGAAAGTATTCTTCAAAGAACTCGGTCTCAAAGTCGACCCATGTCATCTGGCTGACATTTCTCTTGGCCTTGACTCTCTCTCCCACCACATCCTTGCATCCCCGGTAAGGCAGAAGGAGACGAACTTTATCTTCTCTACTTCAGGTCAATCCAGTAGTTCTACTATGCTTTCCCGAGTTTTGAACCATGCTTGAGCATCCCATGGTTCGCTTGTGCCTGAGAAGTTCTCTGGCTTCAGTTTCTGCCACTGGATGAGGTATGCTTCTTGCCTTACCCCCCTTGCCAGGACTACAGATGTAATCGATGGATCTTCGGTCACAACTGGGCCCACTACATTCTCTACCAGTAGGGAAATGGGAGCGACCTGCTGGTTAGCCATCATGGTGACAATAACTTGCTGTTATTCTGCTACTTGTTTTTGTAACTGAGCCACCACCTCTAAAAGATTTGGTGGTGGTACTGATTTTGTTGCCTCTTGCCCTCTAGGAGCTCGCTCCTCATGTTGGGTCTTTCTAAGACGTCCTCTTGTCATTCTCTTACTCTATATCATAAAGAGACTCTGTTGCCTCTTGCACTCTAGGAGCTCGCTCCTCATTTTGGGTCTTTCTCGGATATCCTCTTAGCATTCTCTTACTCTATATCTTAAAGAGGGTAATGACATTACTTCGATAAGGACATTTCATCAATAAAAACATTTCATTACTTCACTATCATCCTACTCATATCATCATACTCATATGACATATGTTATATCATCATACTATCATCATACTCATCATCATACTATCATCATACTCATGTCATCATACTCATATAGCATATGTCGTATTATCATACAATCATCATACTATTATCATACTCATATTAGATAGCATATACTGATCATGCACATAATAGCATATGTTAAGACTAACAATCAAATAAAGACATGTATATAAAAACTAAACATATGCACTTTCTTACTTGGTAGGAGGCAGGATGGATGCTTGATGTCAGTGTGGCGGAAGGGCAGAAACTGCTCTGATATCAAACCTGTAACGACCCTCTCTTTCTAACCCTGACCTTATAGGGTCGTTACGTTAACTTTACTGCTGGGCTAGGACTAGTCGAATTAAAAAAATAAATTTAATTCTTGCTGGCTTTGCCAAGATTTGACCCCCAAACCTCTTGTTTGCAAAACCCAACCACTAACCATCAATCCCACACTCTTTTTCTTTTACATTGGCACTAGTCGACTGATGACCTTATCCGTCGATTGGTGCAGTCGACTTCACCTGGGAATCACTCGACCAATGTTTCTGTTCCCTCGAATTCACGTGGGCAATCGAATGATACCTGAACCAGTCAACTGATACCTCTGGAACTGCAGTTTCCAGACTTCAGAAATATTGATCAAGTATACATATACACCCTATTTCAACCACACAACAAATAGAAGACTCATAATTATATAACCATCATAATTGGACTCAATCATACTTCATTTAGCATGCATTTCAAACTTAATAACTTCTTGCAGAATAAACATAACTAACATAACACAAACTCAAGAAACTCATAACATTCTATTGTTTAGGGCTTGGAACATGAACAACTCATCCCGAAGGATATCATTCCACTGTTCCGCCACCACTAACACCACCATCCATCCTTTGGCCTCCTGACCTTACATCCTTTCTTTACCTTTATCTACAATAAAAGGATGCAAACTATAAGCAAATTGCTTAATAAATAGATTCCTATCTCACAAAACATGCATTCGATATAAAACATGTTCATGCTCACTTTAAACATGTGTAACTAAAAATGATATTCTTTAACATGGAAAAATGCTCATGAATACATTTGTAACAATTGCTTGCATTTGAAAACTTTGCTTGAATTGAAAATGCTTAACATGTTTGAAATAAATACTTGCTATGGAAAATTTGAAACTTTTCTTCTTATACTTCATATGTTAATAATAAACATCCTTTCTTGGGCCCGGCATAGTACCAATGCGCGCATCCCTAATAGGTTTCGGGGTAGCTAACCACCGAACCCTACTAGAGCGTCTCTACTAGCCTCGCCTATATCTCTATGGGCCTCGGCCCGGTACATGTCAAAAAGACCTCGGTCTTTCAAAGTAATATACTTAAACTTGTACTCGTGCTTGTATTTACAATGCATAACTTAGCATATCTTTTGCACTTAAAAAGTAATGCTCCCAAAACTTGTTTTAGGACACAACAAGACCTTGGTCTTGTTTCTTATCTCATTTTTTAGTCCTAGAACTCGTTCTAGGGCTTAGTAAGACCTCGGTCTTACTCTGAACTTTTATCGAGCACCTTGCGTGCCCTAATCCCAAAACTTGCTCTTGGGCAAATCAAGACCTTGATCTTGCTATACTAAGATCACATCATGAAAAGACTTAGAATCATGTTAGAATCACACGAAAACTACTTTTATTGCAGGTGAGTGATCTACTTACATTCTTGTGCTTCTAAACTTACTACCCGGCGTAGAATCTTCTTCCTTGTGCGATCTTCCAGCCCTTGTCCCTAGGAGAGAACCCTAGCTTCCTCTTGGTAAGAAACCCTAACTCTCCTCTCTTGGTTTTCGCAGGGAAGAAGAAGGAGGAGAAAACTCTTGATTTTCTCTCATTTCCATCCTTTATATATTAAGTGGAAGTTGAACCATCTCCCATAAAGAATGCTTACTATTACTTATCTAATATTCAGTTTCATATTCTAACGAGATTATTACTATTCCTAATGGAAACTTAAAATTAATCCTAATTGTGGGTCGTGGGTTCGAGCCCTTGCTTCGATCTCTTTAAAAAAAAATTTTAGTTTCTTTTTGTTTATTTTAAAAAAATTCTAAAAAATTCAGGTGTTACAGGGTCGAACCCCTATTTATACTTTGTTCTCAGGCGCCTCAAGGCTCTTGGACGCATACCACGTGCGGTCAAAAATTGATCCGTAGTTGCAAACTCAGCAGATGGATAAAGACTGCCCCCCAGGTGCCTGGTGTTGGATCGAGAGAAACGATAGAGGGGGGTGAATATCGTAAAACATTCGGATTAAGAAATAGAGAATGCACAGCGGAAATTAACACAAACACACGCAAACACCAAAGTTTTTACTTGGTTCGGAGTCGCGGTCGGCTCCTACTCCAAGGCCCACGGTCGTTGACCGTTTTCTGCGGGCAATTCTATATGTTCGCAAAAATAGTTTACAAGAAGTATTACAAGACTAGTGCAGTAAACTTTAAAAGAAGCTCTTCGTTACCAACGTCCGTTGTAGATTGTATTTTTGGAGCAGAGGGACGTCGTCGGCGCTTGAATCTCGAGTCGGGAGGTTTCCGGAGCAGAGCGTGAGCTTAAAAGAGCGTGAATGCGTTGAAAGAATTGATTGCTGAAGCCTTGGGGTTGAGGGCCCTTTTTATAGCCCCTGGGGGCGCCCGGGACGTCGAGGGCGCCTCCCCCCCCACGTGTCAGCTGATCCGAGTTCTTCTCGGTTAGCTCTGATCCCTTCAATCTCAGGATCAGGCTTTGACGGGGGCGCCCGGAACGCTGGGGGTGCCCGAGTTGACCGGGTCAACTCTTATCCGTTGGGTTCGCTAGCTTCTGCTTCGTTATCTTGAACTTGGGGGGCGCCCGGGACGCTGGGGGCGCTCAGGAGCATGGGGGCGCCCGGGAGCACGGGGGCGCCCCGCCTATAAGCTGTCGAAGCACTCCTTTTGCTTCATCTATTTTGTATTCACCTTGGGGGCGCCCGGGACACTCTGGGCGCCCTGGTCAGCTGCTGCCTCACTCCTTTGAGGCTCTCTGAGCTGCAGACACTCGTTCCTTTGGTCCTGCATCCAGGGTTAGTACAAAAACAACATAAAGCAATAGAGTATTAAGTTTATAGAGCCTTAACTGTCTTGGTTCTGACTTTGGGTCTCCCAAATGCAACCCTAGGTCGAACCGACGCCTACTGTTCCCTCGACGGGGAACGCACCCTGACCTACTCCTCTCGGGAGAATTTACCTGATGCCAACCGGCTCCTCCGGTTGGACTTTTGCCCAGCAGTCCTTCGCCAGGTGCCTGGCTGTTCTTCACCAGGTCTTCAGTACCAAGCTGTACTTCGCCTAGTGCCTAGCAGTCCTTCGCTAGGTCTTTATATCTTGGCATTCCTTCACCAGGTGCCTAGCAGTCCTTTGCTAGGGCTTTGTATCCTGGCATTCCTTCGCCAGGTGCCTAGCAGTCCTTCGCTAGGGCTTTGTATCCTGGCAGTCCTTCGCCAGGTGCCTAGCAGCCCTTGGCTAGGACTTTGTTTCCTGACAGTCCTTCGCCAGGTGCCTAGCAGCCCTTCGCTAGGACTTTTCCTGCACACTTGAGTAACATTGTTAAATCACCAATAATACTTAACTTTGAACCCTTTGCCAATATCAAAACAAGGTTCGATATGGTGCTTCATGCACCAACAATCTCCCCCTTTTTGATTTATGGCAACACGATTCAAAGTTAAGTAAAAATTACAACAGTTTAAGCAAGAAGGTTAAGACCAATAAAATATAGCAATTCTGAACAGTCTAACACTAATGTAATTTGAACAGAAAAAAATTTCTCATACTCCCCCTGAATCATTGTGTTATAAAATACTTAACTTAACACTTAACTTTGACCCTTCCTCCCCCTTTGACATATATCAAAAACAAACATGGGTGAACAGGATATCTAACAGGGATTTTTGAGTTTTTCTGAGTGCTTCATGTTTTTGACAAAGTGTTTTTCAAAAATAGAGTAAAAGTATTTTCATTAGCAAAACTTTTTACACTTAGATAATTTTCCATTATGAGAAGTTTTGCAGGACTAAATTTAAAAAAACTTTTACTTATAAGGAAAAAAAATTTACTTAGGCAAAATTTCCATTTTTGAAGCCAAATTTCCAAAAAAGTTCAACTTTTAGAGTTAGGAAAAAAATTTGTTTATTAAAGAAAATTTTGCACATTTAGACGAATTTGCTTGGAAACACTTTGTGCATTTTGAAAAACATAATTCTTAAGAAATTTCTAGGCAAGTTTTTCCCCAAAGAAAACTTTACTTAGAAATATTTGCCAAAATTTTCAAAAAGTTTTGCTCAGACAAATTTACTAAGAAAAATTTTACTTAGAAAAAAAACATGTACTTAAAAACATTTGAAACATTTAGACATACTTAAAAAAATTTTGAAGCACTAGAAATACTTGAAAGCACTTGAAGTAGTTTGAAATTTTAACAGCACTTGGCACTTAAAAACAATTTGAAGTACTTAAAAAAAACTTTAAAAAAATTCTTAGACCAATTTTAAAGCACTTAGAAATACTTAGCTTTTTGTGAAAACGAGATAAAAAATTCCTCTCTCTTTTCTATTTCTCTCCCCCTTGGCCATATATCAATAAGGAGGTTTTGAAAGAAGATTTAAGAAAGAAATGTGTGTATCATAGTTTATGAGCTTTGAACATAAAAATACTTGTTATAATTCTGAAAGTATAGCAAGTAGCTTAAATTGTACCAATGAAAGCTCCACTTTGAAAAGTATTGTGAATTTAAAAAAAAGATTTTATATTTGTAGGTAAGTTTTTAGAAAATTCACGTAATTAGAATATTATTGCCTTAGAAAAGTATTTATTTGGAAAAGATTTAAAAAAATATTTTTATTTAACAGATAGTACATTTGGAAGAATACAACAAAATGTTATGCAAAAGAAAATTTGAAACCCATTTTCACTTTGAAAAAGATTGAAAAAAAAAATTGTTTTTTTTTGAAACATGTTTAGTATTGCACTTTAAAAAATTATTCGTACTTTGTAAATATTAGTGCTTTGAAAAAGTATTAGTACTTTTGCAGGATGTTATGCATTTTTGACAAATATACGTACTAATAAATACTTTTGAACATAATATTTTAAGAAAAAATTTAATATAATACTTTACTTGGCATGGTTTCCTTTCCAGTCTGACACAATCCTAGGAAACCTTGTTAACTACAAGGGCATTTTCCTATGTGTCCTAGAAATTTTTCAATCCAAGTAAATATTATAAAAGTAACTTCATAAGTCACAAGAATTTTGAAAAATAAAATAATAGTATTTTGGAACAAAAATTATTTAAGTTTTCAAAAGAATTTTAAACTTGCAGTGCATGAAAACATATAATTTTAAAAAAATATTTAATAATTCTTTTAATTTAATCTGCCCCTAAGCTTGACCCAGTCCTAAGAAGCTTGTTGACTACAAGCGATCTTCCTCTGAGTTTTAGGGTTTGATTTAAATTATAAGAATTATCTAATAACTTCAAAACAAATAATTATCAAAAAAAACATTTCAGAAATTCTTCTTTTGACTCAAACTCCCCCTAAATTTGACACATCCTAGGAGTCCTTGTAGATCATGAAGTGGACCTTCCTCTGTGTCTTTAGGGTTTATTAAAATCAAAAGAATAATTTTGAATAACCTTCTGAGTATGATAACTTTCAAGGAGATAAATTTTTGAAAACACAACTTGGAATGATAGCATAGTTTTCGAAAATCATGATGTTAATTTTTTAAAGAGATAGTAATATACGAGGGTTTTTGAGTCAACTTTTGAAAACCATATTTTGAGATGATAATAAGTTTTAGAGCATAAGGTTTTTTGAAAAAGCTGAATTTTTCGAAAAAGATTAAGAAGAACTCCCCCTGTATCCGACACAGTCTGACTTTTATCTAAGTTCCTTAAGGGATATCAGTGTTGACCAGGTTTGACTATGTGGACTAGGGTTGACTATTTTGACCAAGTTAATGACTAAATCAGAACAAGCCCTAGACTCTATTTATTGTGATATTTGACATGAAATTAGAAAAATGTTAGGAATGAAAAAGTAAGGTACAGTACAATAAATTAAAAATTAGAGGTAAGTTTGAATAACTTTTGCAAACTTTTTTATTTAAAAGGATAGTGAATCATGCTTTTAGGTCCTAGATGTCTCACCCAGTTCTACGTGGTCAAACATGTTAACCTTATGGGTTGTGTGAGACAAATATTTAATTTTAAAAAAATGGTTAACATTAAACCTTAGTTTAAAAGTTAAAATGATTTTTGAGGATTTTGAAATTAATTAGAATTTTAACTTTGAATTTGTTAAATTGAATTTTGAAAATAATTGATTGAAAATAATTAAGTTGAATTTAAGAATAATTAATTGAAAATAATTAAGTTGAATTTGATAATAATTAATTGAGAATAATTAAGTTGAATTTGAGAATAATTAATTGAAAATAATTAAGTTGAATTTGATTTGTACGGTTGATTGGGTTGGACTAAACTTTTAGGTCTGAGCATCTCACCCATTTCTAAGTGACAAAACAGGATATCCTTAACTGTTTTGTGAGATGCATATTTTAATAGAAAGATTTATTTTGAAAAGGCCATGATTAATTTTGAAAAGTTAAATTAATTTTTTAAACCCAATTTAAATTTATTTTGAAAAGAGATATTTGAATCTAAAATTAACTGAAAATTTGTGTTAGATTCGAATTTAATAAAGAGTAAATTGAATTTGAATTTCAAAAATTTGCTTCCAGGTCTTGGCGAGGCACAAGGCCTTCTTTGGCCGTAGCCTTATTGGATCATCAACCCTTTCCTAGACAAAGCCTTTTAGTGAAATTTCATCTTCAAAATTATTTTTTGGTAAATTCTGGTCTAACTAGTTTGGGTCTTGGATCGGTAGCTTCGGCTAGTTTCACCAGTCTAAAGAGATCAAGTAGTGTATACTTGACCTTATTAGAAAAGGCTTCCCTAACGTACTATCATCTCACCCCCACCCAATACTATGTTGTTCAATTTTCAGTTAAGTTGGTTCAGTCCTTAAACTAACCAATCCTAATTCAAAGCATAATAAAATAAACAAGCAAGAAAAGCAATCAACTAAGTCACGTCATAATTGTAATGATATTCTGGGTTTTTAGAATTAGCAAGATTGTGAATTAGACTTTCTAGCATTTTGACCTTATGTTTCAATATTTCATCTTCTTGTTCCAATTTACTAATGTTTGCTTTAACTAATTTATAAGGTTCAATTATATTATTCAAGGTAAATAATGGATTTTCAAATACTGTAAATTTACTTTTTGATTCCCGGTTGGGAATCTCCCCCTTGATTCTAGCCATATTTCTTTTGCTTGATTGTTTCTTCAGTATTTTGTAGTGGTCGCGAGCCAACCAGACCAGTTTCCAAGGATCCCTTCCTTCGCCGCCAGATTCTGAGTCTGAGTCGGACTCAGGTACTGGTTGAGGTCTCTTTTGCATTTCTCTTGGAGTTTTTCCTGCAATGAAAATTATACCTTCCTCGACCATTATAGTATCAGTCTGATTATTTAATTGTAATTCAAAAGAAGATTCGAAATTGGTTACCATTTTTGTCTCAGTCAATTCGTCTTCTGACTGTGGCTTGAATTCACAGTCAGGTATGGATTCTTTCTCATCTTCTGATCTGGAGTCAAAGTTCTCAATGCTGGAGCTCTCTTCGTGTAGATTGATTAGTTTATCCCAAATTTCTCTGGCACATCTGAATGGACCTACTAGTTTGAGTTGCTCCTTGGTTAGGCCACATTGTAGGATTGCAGTTGCCCTTGCATCGGTCTCGATTTGATTGAGGGTGTGTTCATCCAGTTTATCCCACTCGATTGATGACTCATCTTCTACGGGAAAAGAGAATCCCGTTTGGATGATCCGCCATAAGTCCATGTGGGCCTTCAGAAGGGACTCCATTTGACATCTCCAAAACTTGAAGTTCTCACCGGAGAATAGTGGTGGACGGGCACTGTTCCACTCATGGTTGGTCATTTAGTTTAATCCTAGCACACAAAAGAAATAACAGAAATGTACCAAGACTTGGTCTTAGATTAGTAGTGCGGGAGAAGGGAAAAAAAGCCCAAAATAAATGTTGCATGAATTTCGAGGCAAAATAATAATAAAATAATAAAAACAATTTATGATAAATTATTGAAAATGTTGATTTTGTCAATTCTGATTAATGATGAAAAAGTAGGAATTTAATGTTTAGGAAAAATTTGCTTAGCACGATTTTCGAGAAAAATATTAAAATAATAATAAAAAAATTTTATGACAAATTTTTAAAAATTGTTCGTTTTATCAATTCTGAGTTATGGTGAGAAAATAAGAATTCAAAATTGAGAAAATAAGAATTCAAAAATTCAAAATTCACACCTACAGATATTATTTATTTGAAATAAAGATCGAGTGGTGTTGCACCACCTCGATTAAAGAAAAAGAAAAGAAATAAAATAAAAAAATTCGTAAATCCGAAAAAACTTTCAAACTGGTGGTTGCACCAAGTTTGAACTACCCGCTCTGATACCACTTGTTGGATCGAGAGAAACGATAGAGTGGGGTGAATATCGTAAAACGTTCGGATTAAGAAATAGAGAATGCACAGCGGAAATTAACACAAACACACGCAAACACCAAGGCCCACGGTCGTTGACCGTTTTTTGCGGGCAATTCTATATGTTCGCAAAAATAGTTTACAAGAAGTATTACAAGACTAGTGCAGTAAACTTTAAAAGAAGCTCTTCGTTACCAACGTCCGTTGTAGATTGTATTTTCGGAGCAGAGGGACGTCGTCGGCGCTTGTATCTCAAGTCAGGAGGTTTCCGGAGCAGAGCGTGAGCGTAGAAGAGCGTGAATGCGTTGAAAGAATTGATTGCGGAAGCCTTGGGGTCGAGGGCCCTTTTTATAGCCCCTGGGGGCGCCCGGGACGTCGGGGGTGCCCCCCCCCCCACGTGTCAGCTGATCCGAGTTCCTCTCGGTCAGCTCTGATCCCTTCAATCTCAGGATCAGGCTTTGACGGGGGCGCCCGAGACGCTGGGGGCGCCCGGGTTGACCGGGTCAACTCTTATCCGTTGGCTTCTGCTTCGTTAGCTTGAACTTGGGGGCGCCCGGGACACTGGGGGCGCCCCGCCCATAAGCTGTCGAAGCACTCCTTTTGCTTCATCTGTTTTGTATTCACCTTAGGGGCGCCCTGGTCAGCTGCTGCCTCACTCCTTTGAGACTCTCTGAGCTGCAGACACTCGTTCCTTCGATCCTGCATCCAGGGTTAGTACAAAAACAACATAAAGCAATAGAGTATTAAGTTTATACAGCCTTAGCTGTCTTGGTTCTGACTTTGGGTCTCCCAAATGGAACCCTAGGTCGAACCGACGCCTACTGTTCCCTCGACGGGGAACGCGTCCTCACCTACTCCTCTCGGGAGAATTTACCTGATGCCAACCGGTTCCTCCGGTTGGACTTTTGCCCAGCAGTCCTTCGCCAGGTGCCTGGCTGTCCTTCGCCAGGTCTTCAGTACCAAGCTGTCCTTTGCCTGGTGCCTAGCAGTCCTTCGCTAGGTCTTTATATCCTGGCATTCCTTCGCCAGGTGCCTAGCAGTCCTTCGCTAGGGCTTTGTATCCTAGCATTCCTTCGCCAGGTGCCTAGCAGTCCTTCGCTAGGGCTTTGTATCCTGGCAGTCCTTCGCCAGGTGCCTAGCAGCCCTTCGCTAGGACTTTGTTTCCTGGCAGTCCTTCGCCAGGTGCCTAGCAGCCCTTCGCTAGGACTTTGTTTCCTGATGTCCTTCGCCAGGTACCTAGCAGCCCTTCGCTAGGACTTTTCCTACACACTTGAGTAACATTGTTAGATCACCAATAATACTTAACTTTAAACCCTTTGCCAATATCAAAACAAGGTTCGATATGGTGCTTCCTGCACCAACACCTGGGACCAGTCAGGAGCCTGGGAAGCTCTCAGGCGCTTGACTTCATTTAGGCGCCTGGGAACTCCTTTTCCTAGCCTTGTTTGTTTTGTGTTTTCTCTCCTATCTTGCCTTCAACTCCAGGTACCTATAAAACAACAAAACACACAACAAACATACAAATAATCTTATGCCTTAGTTTATTGGTTCTGACTTTGGATTTCAACCGAAATCCTAGGTCAAACTGATACTTACTGTTCCATTTCCGGGGGAATATACAAAAAAATTATGATTTCACAACACTTGAAAGACAACATTTTTTTTAAAAAGCGTTGTCTTTTTTTTTAACAACGCTTTTAGTGAAAATCGTTGTCTATGTTTTTTTATTTCTTATTAAAGACAACGCTTTCAAATACGCGTTGTCTATTGGCCTTTTTTTTAGATCAAAGACAACGCTTTTCAAAAAGCGTTGTGTTTGAGTATTTTTTTAGTATCTATAATAATAAAACTTTAGCAAGTTTTGTCTATGTAAAATACAGTGTAAAAAATTAGTCCCTGTATAAAATTAGTCCCAGTATTTTTTAACTCCTCCTCCCGTATAAAATTAGTCCCCATGCCCTAAACCTCATCGCGTCGATCGACCCGACTCCTCCTCCCCGATCTCTTAACTCGCGCATCGCCGCCGACGCCGACACCGTCGGTCCACACCCCCCCTCTTTGAGCCGGTGATCCTTTTCTCCAACGATATCTCCTCCTCCTCCTTCCCTACGGTTCGCTGATCGCCGTAGATCACTGCCCGTCATCGACCCCTTTCTTTAGCAAGCTCACCAGGTAATCCTCTGTTTTTTGTTATGAGTTCTTGCCGCAACCTCCTATGTTCTGGATTTTTGCATATTGATAATGATTGAGTTTTTACAATTAAATCTTTGGTGTTGTTTCCAGGACTAGAAATCGATCAATCAGAAACCTTCAGAAGAATGGGAACAGTCAACTGCATGTTTACAGTACTAGAAACCTTCAGAAGCTTCACAATCAACTGCATGTTTTCTTTTATAGCAATGTTATTGATATTCCTGTTTACTTTTATAGCAATGTTATAGCAATGTTTCCTGCATGTTTGATACGTTATTCATATTCCTGCATGTTTCCTCCATGTTTTACAGCAACATTTTCTGCATGTTTGATACTCTATGGAATCCTCTACAAAGCTTAAATCAAGTTTTGATGGTTGTGACACGGTTGCAAAGAGTAAGAGATTAGGATAACATGAGACAATGGGGAAGGGTAAAGAAACAATTACTTATGGCACGGGAGAGAGTTGGGATGATAATACAGTGTTGGATTCTACAGACACCAAAACCACAAGAATGTCTAGAGGTCGTACACACTTGGATAAGCTTGCTAGGCAAAGGATCCAAGGAATTAGAAGAGATGTAGCATTCAATAAACTTGGACAACCAATAGGAGAAGCTGTTGTTACAATGCAAAGTTATATTGGTGTGCTTGCTCGAGAAAAGGTTAATATTAGATACAAGACTTGGAAGCATGTCCCAACTAATGTTAAAGAATTGATATGGGAATCAGTTAACATAAGTTAGCATATTTTAACAATTGTAATATTCACATCCTTATGATATTTAATGTATTTCCAATTCTTTGATTTACAGTTGACGTACAATGTTGACACAAGGTGGAAGAAGGGATGCTTGAGATCGGCAAACAATAAGTGGCGTCAATACAAAACTCATCTCACGCAAACATTCATTTTAAGCAAGCTTGATACCGCCAACTGGCTATGATATTACAAGAGATGATTGGAGTTTGTTTGTCATTAGTCACATGTCTGAAGATTTCATTATAAGATTCTTAATTTATTCTTTTTGCTTAATTGACCATTAGTAGAGCTTTTTTATATTCAAATTTGATATGTCGCATGTTTAGAAACTAAGTGATCGACAACAAGAGAGAAGAAAACAACATATATATCCTCATCGACTTTCACGTAAAGGATATGCACGCTTTGCTGAAGAAATAGTAAGTATTTTTAAAGCATATTTTCTTGTTATAGTATTTTTAAAGCATAATTCATAAAATGATTTCACATTTGTTACTGTATTTTTCTTGTTGTAGGCGACTGAATTATGTGATGATGATGACATTAACAGAGCTATTATGTGGAAGAAAGGACGAGCCAACAAAGAAGGAGACTTTGACGGCGATGATTTGACAGAAAGAGTTCAAAAGATTGTAAGCAAATTAAACAATACACAAAAAGCTACAATTTTATGGAAATGATAACTTTTAAAATAATTTTTATTTTTAATGTTGCATAACAGGATGATTACATACAACAAAAGAGAGAGGGTAAGTTGAAAATTGACGGGATAAAAGATGATATACTTACCAAGGCACTTGAGACTGAAGAATATGTAGGGCGTGTTCGGGGTGTTGGAGGTTATATTAACTCAACAATATATTTCAATGTTGGTAGAACAGGGAAGAAATCTGATGTTGCCCAAGATATAATCACTGAGCAGAAAAGGGAGCTGATGGAGGCAAAGAAGCAAATTGCGAAACAGGATGCACGTATACAAAAACTTGAAGCAATGGTGTATAAAAGGGGTGCATGCGACAATTCAATTAATGACAAAGGCAGTTGCTCGGTGAAGTTACATCAGATGAATATCGATGATGATGACATACAGATTTTGTGTAAAAATGATTTTTTACAGGTATAATACAAGTTATAGTTATATTCATTAATATTATAGAGTTATGAAGTTAATATAATCGACATGCTTATTTGCATTTTAGGGTAAATCAGTTGCATTAACATTGGAATCTAGCACAAATATTGTTGCATATGGTACAATTGTTTGTATCAATGAACCAGATAAAATGCTTCATGGTGTTCCATTTCCCAAGAATTGCATTCGAGTTTCTATTGATGAAGCAGTGGACAAATTAGCACCTTTGCCATATCCAATTCCAAGTGAATGTGAAGTAATTGGTGATGCTGTAGGAACTCATGTAGCTTGGCCACAACACTTGATAGTGAAGCAAGATGAGATATATGTGATATTATATTTCAAATTAAATTGTCGCTTTTTAATTATTCAACCTATCTAACTTGTTTACATTTGAAATTATTAGAAGATTGGAAGGCAGAACTTTGAACAACTAAAAAAGAAGCATACTTTGTCAACAAGTATCCCAAGATCATTACATATGTTATATTGTTATAGTAAACGTGCTCTAGATGAAGGAAGATATATATCAATGCGTTTAGATAATGATGTGTTTGACGATGATTGTGAACTTTTTCTGCACCTTGAGGACATCATTTCTTTATATCATTTGGAGCCAATTTTAGGCAATTGTGTTGTTGGCTACATATGGTAAGTGATTTGATTTAAGTAATTTCAGCAACTTTTTCTTCAAAGATAATATTTTATTTTCATTATTGAAACATTATGTGTGACCATTATATTTTCTTCACATTATTGTTTAGTATGTTAATTTTATTATCTTTGCAATGACAAGCATCTTTATAAGAAGACGCTGAAAGATAACAAGAAAGAGAAATTCATATTTATGAATCCACACAAGATCCCACATATGGCAAAAACTACACATGACAAAATAGGTAAGCTTGAAAGGTTGAACCAAAAGGCAAGTGTTTTAGCAGATAGGCTAACTGGTGCATCAGCAAATCAATTAGTTTTGGTGCCATGTAATATCGGGTAAGTAAGAAATAAAACATCACTTTCAATTGCTTCCTTTCGCTTATTTATTGAGTTATATGCACTAATTGTATGTCTATGCCTAGTTTCCACTGCATTCTCACTGTCATTGAATCTTACAAGGATGCTATTTATTTGTTAGATTCCCTAAGTCACCGCATTCGCGATGAAGATTGGAAATATATAGTGGAAATATGAGTTCATATATGCTCATTTTTAGTAAACCTTTATTTTACTCAATAAAAAACTCATATATCAAATATTATTAACTTATGAAGGGCCTTAAGATTGTTTAATTCAAATAAGGGAAGGAAAGGTCGAAAAAACACTAAGTGGGAAGTACTAAAGGTACATGTAATTTTGTTTAACATGTATTTTAATGTGTATATTTGTCATTAACAATTTGGCTCTAATTATCATAGGCTCCTCAGCAACAAGATGCAAAACAATGCGGTTATTATGTGATGAGATTTATGAGACAAATTATTGAAGATATTGAAACTATCGAGAGAGATTCACTACGATCATATGTAATATTATTTTGCATTAACTCAAATTATTTGAAATAAACTATTTAAAATTTACAAAGTGAGTTTTGATTATTTTTTCTATTAACGTAATTTGTGTGTGTTCATAGTTCACAAAAGTAGAGTATTCTCGAGAAGAAATTGATGAGGTGCGGTCCGAGTTGGCGGAATGTATACAAGATCATATTTATGAGTAGGTATATAATGATGGTTGCCATAATTCTATTTAGATTTAAGTTTATGGAATGATGACCATCATTTTCACATTCATTTAAAGCAAACATATGAATTGTGAAATGTATGTTGTTACATGTTTCATTTTGAGATCCATGTTTCATAAATCGCTTTTCTATTTTATTAGTTACAAGTTTATGCTTGCTATAGGGCTGATTTTTTTTCCCTTGCTCAGATGATGTTCATCCAATATTGAAGAAGCCATCAGCAAAGTTCACCACGGATCGAAAAGTAAGTACCTTTGACGACTATTTCACCACGGATCCAACATTTAACTTGCTTATGGATTTTATCGATGTCATTTATCTCATTCACACAGAATCTCTAACACGAATTTTTATTTTGATGCAGTGTTAAATCTAAAGAGCTTGAGAAGTTGAGGCCAAAGAAAAGTGTCATAGCTATCGGTGAAGGATGTTTTGATGATGATCTTGTTAAACTTAATATGGATATAAAGTTAATTTGAGGATTGTGCGACCATATATATTTTTTGTTTGGATAATATGAAGTTGTATCTTTTGTTAAATAGTTATATTTTAAAAAGGATTGTGGATGCTTTTATTTTTTATTTGTGGATATTCATATTTACTGTTTGTGGATATTTTTTGTATGTTTTGGTAAAATATTTATGTTTTAAAAAACAAATACTTTTTATCTATTTAAAAAACGTGTTATTTGTTAAAAAAGACAACGCTTTTTAAGCATTGTAAAAACTTTGACCTTGTAGTAAATGACAACGCTTTTTAAGCGTTGTAAAAGCTTTGTCTTGGAAAAAAATGACAACGCTTTATAAACGTTGCAAAAGTGTAGTTTTTGTAAAAATCAACAACATTGTTTAAGTGTTGTAAAAATGTTGTCTTTATAAAAAAACAACAACGCTTTTTAAACATTACAAAAGCGTTGTCTTTGCACAAATTGACAATGCTTTATAAGTGTTGTCTTTGAACAGATTTTTAACAACAGTGCTTTTAACAACGCTTTTTAAGTCACATAGACAACACGTAAAAAGCGTTGTTGTTTAGCTTTTTTCTGGTAGTACTCCACCCTGGAGAAATTATCCTTTACCAACCGAGACCTCCGGTTGGACTTTTGCTCAGCCTCCGAGAACCCGGATCTCGAGACAACCGACCTCGACCCATCTCTACTTCTGTCCGCAATCCCCACTCGGCTAAGTCTTTTGCCCGATCCTCGACCAAAACTTCATGCTCGACCTCCGAGACTCCCGGATCTCTAGGCGTCCGACCTCGATCCGTCTCTACTTCTGTCCATAGTCCTCACTTGGCTAAGACTCCGTTGGCCGATCCTCGACCAGGACTTCGTGCCCAACTTCACTCACCAGGACTTCGTCCACCTAGCTTTACTCACTAGGACCCTGCTTCACTCACCAGGATTTCTTCTACTTAACTTCACTCACTAGGATTTCTTTTACCTAGCTTCAATTACTAGGATTTCTTTCACCTAGCTTCACTCACTAGGATTTCTTTCACCTAGCTTCACTCATTAGGATTTCTTCCACCATAATGACTTCTCTCTGCTAGTCATCTTAATCCTAACTAAACTTCTTCCAACCTTGTAAGTATAATCCCAAACCTCAAGTCCAGTTTGGTTTAATCCCTTGGTCAACCTGACCAACCCTGGGTTTTATTTACTCTGCCAAATATCAGATATTGTTTGGATAACCCTGTGTCAAACTGACCAAACCTGGGTTTACCCTACCAAACATAAGGTTTTATTTGGTTTAACCCTTGATCACTTTGACTCGACCTTAGTATATTGTCAAATATCGAAACACTAGAGGTTGACTGTGCATAACTGATGCACTTTGCTCCAATACATAGCCCCTATTTCTTTTGTTCGAGGTTAATATTTTACTCACATGGCTTGATTAGATCATAACTCTTGTGCACAGTTGGTGGTTAGACATTCAGACTTTAATATTAATTATTAGGACCGAAGGAATTTAGATATCTCTATAATGATATAATATTATGCACTTTGAGCTTAATCTCTCATAATTTTGTGTTTTTTGCTTTACCTAAAAGACCTTAACTAATGTAGATATCTTTTCCTTATAAATTCATAATCTTTCCCATGTATTTTCAATATTGAATTTTATTTTCAACCTTGCAACCCCAACAAAAAAAAAACTCATTTCTTTCAAAAACCCCTCTCCACTATTATAAATTGCTCCCCACTATCAAAAACCTCACTCATTTTGCCCCACTATCTGTTGGTGCCCCGGTTGGTTTTGATGCGATCAACCAAGTTAGGTTAGGTCCTGTTGGTTTTAATCCCTCTGCTAAGTGTGCAGTAACTTAGGTACGGAGGAAGTCGAGCGTAAGACGCAGTGGACGAGAAGGATTGCGCGGGGAAGTGAGCCGACGGGCTCGGTGCAATCTGAGGGACGCGGAAGTTGCGGAAGAGTACACCGGTGGACCAAGAAGGGCGTGCGCGACGTCCGAGGGACGAGAAGCCTGGCGGAAGCACGTTCGAAGGGCAAAAGGCCAGAGTCGAGTTCGGGTGAACCTAACTCCGGTTGGCCGGAAATCACTCAATCGACGGTTTGACAAAAAGTCAACTAAGTTGACTTTTAGCAAGTCAACATTTGACTTGCAATTAAAATAAAGGGCGTGGATGCAATTAATCGGCGTGGATGCAATTAATCGACAAAGGCTATCCGTTTTCGGTCAAAGGCTATCTACATGCAATTAATCCTATGCTCGGTCAAAGGGCGTGGATGCAATTAATCGGCGTGGATGCAATTAATCGGCAAAGGCTATCCGTTTTCGGTCAAAGGCTATCTACATGCAATTAATCCCATGCTCGGTCAAAGGCAATCTTTTGTTTCGGCAACAGTAATTAATCAACAGCTAATTAGAGTAATCTTAGATCTACGATCAAGATGAAACTCAATCTTGTATCAACGATCAAGATCGTATCACTCAATTTATAAATAGGCTTAGAGATTTAGAGGTTGAAGACAATCAATTCTATTGTAATTCTCTAAGTTTAGTGATCTTCAGTTGTAAGGCTTCTCCGCCACAAGGAGAGTTTTTTTAGCTTTAACCGTCTTGGAAGCAACGACCAAGTTGCAACCAATTTTTTTTTATATAGACGAGTTTCCACCACGTAACATTTATTAGCCGTCTATTCACCCCCCTCTAGCCGGACCAACCCGATCCAACAAGTGGTATCAGAGCCAGGCCACCGCAGAAGGACTAACCGCCAACTGCAGCAAATTTTAAGATGGTTGGACCAGCGATATACCCGCCTAAGTTTGAGGGGGAGTTCGCGGCATGGAAACGGAAGATGCAGGTATTTTTTACTACAGATTATGAATTACTAATTATTATGAAAAATGGCTATGCAGCTCCCAAAGACAATGAAGGAAAGATCAAGAATCCTGATTCTTGGAACAAGAAGGAACAAATTGATGCTGTAGCAAATGGAAAGGCAGAATTTCATCCCAGAGCAAGATGTGAACCGGATCGGTAAGTACGAATCGGCGAAGGAACTTTGGGAAAAGTTCTTGGAACTCCACGAAGGAACCTCGGAAGCAAAACTTGCGCGACGAGATGTTCTTCGAAGCCGACTGACCAATCTACGAATGGAAGACGGAGAATCTGTTGCATGATTATATGCAAAGGTAAAAGAACTAATCACAAGCCTCGAAAATCTCGGAGAAAAGGTAACTAACCGCGATGCTCAAAGGTATACTCTAAACGCGTTTCCGAGAACCCCGGAATGGACCTCGGTAATCGATGCATATTATATTTCAAAAAATCTAGAAATAAATACTTTAGAACAGTTATTTTCTACTTTGGAACTTCACGAATCTCGCTTTGTAGAAAAGAACAGGAAAGCTGACAACATTGCGCTAAACACAAGGAAGATTCAACTCGACGAAAAATCTTCAGCGGATGATGAAGAAACAGCACTAGCGGTAAGAAAATTATGTAAATTCATTAATACTAACCACTCAAAAAGAGTGCAGAGAAAGAAAAAATGAACGGTCCGATGCTACAACTGCAATGAGGAGGGACACCTGAAAGATCAGTGCCCTAAACTCAAGAACCAGCCAAAGAAGAAAAAGGCACTAAAAGCCACTTGGGACGAGACCTCGTCAGATGAATCGGAAGCCGAAGAGTTCGTCGGACTTGCACTGATGGCAAGCCACCAGGACGAAGATGAAGAAAGCACCTCGGGAGAAAGGAGCAATGAAGAGAAAGATCCTAACTTCGAAACCGACCCGGTAAGTGAGGTATGTCTACTTCCACCTGCTCGAATCTACTCAGTAATAAAATCCATGCTTAAGTCGATGAATAAATTGGAGATAGAAAACTCTGAGTTAAAAGAAAGATTTGACACTGTATGCTCATCAGTTCTATTCGACCAACTAAAAACAGAAAATGAAAATTTAACGAATCTAGTGGAGAAATTAGAAAATGATATTGCATGTTTAAGAATTAAAAATAATTTTTATCCTGAAAATCTGAATTGGTATGTTAAAAATCATAAGGGCCAGATTAGGAAAATTCCTAGAAATTATATTCCTCCAAAGTTTTTGATTAACCCCGTAGATGAAAATTTATTTTGGGTTCCAAAATTTATTTTAAACTGATAAGTTTTTTGTGCAGAATTCTTTTACAAAAGTTATGTTAATATTTTTCAAATATTTTCGGTCAAAATTTGAAATTAAAATTTTAAATATATATATATATAGATAAATAATTTAGTTTTATTTTTCCAAAATTAAAATTTTTCTTCTTCCCTAATTATATTTCCCCATTTTTTTGATGTGATCAAAGGGAGAGGAATAGTATGAAGTTAAGGGGGAGAGTAGTTTATGTTCGGGGAGGTTATGTACATGATTGCAAAAAAAAAAATTTATGCTTAATTCTGTTACAATATTATTATTGTTTGTTGTTTATCCCTAACTAAACTTGGGTTGATGCACATCAAAAAAGGGGAGATTGTTGGTGCCCCGGTTGGTTTTGATGCGATCAACCAAGTTAGGTTAGGTCCTGTTGGTTTTAATCCCTCTGCTAAGTGTGCAGGAACTTAGGTACGGAGGAAGTCGAGCGTAAGACGCAGTGGACGAGAAGGATTGTGCGGGGAAGTGAGCCGACGGGCTCGGTGCAATCTGAGGGACGCGGAAGTTGCGGAAGAGTACGCCGGTGGACCAAGAAGTGTGTGCGCGACATCCGAGGGACGAGAAGCCTGGCGGAAGCACGTTCGAGGGGCAAAAGGCCAGAGTCGAGTTCGGGTGAACCTAACTCCGGTTGGCCGGAAATCACCCAATCGACGGTTTGACAAAAAGTCAACTAAGTTGACTTTTAGCAAGTCAACATTTGACTTGCAATTAAAATAAAGGGCGTGGACGCAATTAATCGGCGTGGATGCAATTAATCGACAAAGGCTATCCGTTTCGGTCAAAGGCTATCTACATGCAATTAATCCCATGCTCGGTCAAAGGGCGTGGATGCAATTAATCGGCGTGGATGCAATTAATCGGCGTGGATGCAATTAATCGGCAAAGGCTATCTGTTTTCGGTCAAAAGCTATCTACATGCAATTAATCCCATGCTCGATCAAAGGCAATCTTTTGTTTCGGCAACAGTAATTAATCAACAGCTAATTAGAGTAATCTTAGATCTACGATCAAGATGAAACTCAATCTTGTATCAACGATCAAGATCGTATCACTCAGTTTATAAATAGGCTTAGAGATTTAGAGGTTGAAGACAATCAATTCTATTGTAATTCTCTAAGTTTAGTGATCTTTAGTTGTAAGGTTTCTCCGCCACAAGGAGAGTTTTTTTAGCTTTAACCGTCTTGGAAGCAACGACCAAGTTGCAACCAATTTTTTTTTATATAGACGAGTTTCCACCACGTAACATTTATTAGCCGTCTATTCACCCCCCTCTAGCCGGACCAACCCAATCCAACACTATCAAATAACTCATTTTGCCCCACTATCAAATAATTTATAGTAGGTCATAAGATTTTGGGATTGATATATAAAAAAATTATAAACCCTACTCCCACACCCATGTAGTGGAGGTGGGGTTCATAATAGGAGGTTTATAATATAAATTTCATGCTATAAACCTTTAATTATAGATGCTTTAAATAGTTTATAGCAAGAGGGAAAGTATAAATTTGATCCCAAAATTTTGGATCAATTAATAGAAAAAATTATAAACCTCAACTATATATTGAGGAGGAGAGTGAAGTTTAAAACAAAAGATTTATATCATCAATTTCATGCTATAGACCTTAAAGTTAGAAATGTCATTTCAGGTTTATCACGGTGGATGTCTTGATTAAAAATTGTTAATTTGAAAAGTAAGAAATAAAAATTTGGATGTTTTAAAGAAATTTAACGTTCTATTTGGCAATTTGAAAAGTAAGATATAAAATTTGTATATTTTTGAAATCTGTGGTTTTGGGTTCCATAATCATTTAAAACCAATTGACTGTGTTATCAGCTGCGCACTCTCAAACAGGGAACACAAATTTCTGTCGATCGAAACGGCCTTTCCGAAGTTTTAAATTTGAAGACGGGCAAAAGGGCACATTCGATTAAGGTGTTCGGAGAATTAGTCAAGACACAAGATCTCTGCTGTACTAGAGGATGGATCGGTTGATAAGGTGTCTGACTGTTTACAACGGAGATCTCAGATTCGAAAGTCATCAGTCGCATATGAGATAAAAATCTAGTCTGTTAGCTTAAATTCTCTCGGCTCCAGGTGTCTTACTCTACCAGTAATTCTCTCTGAATATTTTTGGGGTTGAGATCAAGGGACCGCTAAGGTGACGATTTTTTTTTTTTTTTGCAACCGTTATCCTTTCAAACAAAGCAATTATACGTGCACGGTACCTCCTCGAACGAGTTAAAATGGCGGTCTGCGTCACGGCGAAGTCGGAGAGCGAGAGAGAGAGAGGATCGCAATGACGAGTTGCTGCTGGCGCCGCCTCTCTTTCGTCGGATGCTTCCTGGCGCCGTCTTTCTTCTGCTGCTGCTTCTGACCCTGCCGGTGTACTCCGGTTGTGTCGGCGGGCAAGGCGCGGTCTTCAACTTTGGAGACTCCAACTCCGACACAGGGGCCTTTTCTTCCGGCCTCGGCGTCCAGCTCTCGCTGCCGGTAGGCCGTACGTTCTTCCACCGCCGCTCCGGTCGCCTCTGCGATGGCCGCCTCATCATCGATTTCCTCCGTGAGTCTGACTGACCCCCCTTGCAAACCCTACCCTGCGTTCGATCGTTTTTCTTAATACGCACTAATGGGGATGGATCGGTGTCGCCAGGCGAGAGCATCAATACCAGCTACCTCAGGCCGTACTTGATGTCGCTAGGGTCGGATTTCAGGGGCGGTGCTAACTTCGTCTTCTCCAGCGCCTCCACGGTTCCGCCCAACGTACCCTTCTCCTTGGCGATTCAAGCGCACCAATTCCTCTGCTTCAAATATCGATCCATGGAGCTCGTTGCCCAAGGTTCCAATTTTCTTCATAATGTACCTTTGATCTGTGCCACAGGAACAAGGGGCTTGGTCGATTCATAAGATTTTCCCACGGGATGATTTGATGGTTAGGGTGTTGCCATCTCAAAATCTGGCAAAGTTTGCCAGTCCTTTTCACTTTCTAGCCACAACATACGGATTAGTAGCCTCATAATGTATTTCCTCATTGTTGATTCTGGGACGTTGTTAACTTCGCCTTCTCCGGCGCCTCCACGATTCTGCCCAACGTATGCTTCTCCTTGGCGATTCAAGTGCATCAATTCCTCTATTTCAAATCTCGATGCATAGAGCTCGTTGCCCACGGTTCCAATTTTCTTCATAATGTACCTTTGATTTGTGCCATAGGAACAAGGGGCTTGGTCGATTCAGAAGATATTTGTAGGAGGAAATATCCGAGATTTTACAGTAAATTGAAATTACAAAAATTAATTTCAACTTATCTCTGTTGAGTGGCCCGAGCTGCTTCTTCTTCGATCTGCAGTCTCCCGAGCGGAAATCCGAAGCTGCCGAGTGAGATCCCGAGCAGATTTCCCGAGTGGTCGAGTGAGCTCCGAGCGGCCGAGTGGGGTCCGAGTGGAAACTCCCGACCTGAGCAGTTTTCCCAAGTAGCCAAGTGAGCTCCCGAGCGGAAGGCAGAGTGAGCTCCCGAGTGGAAGACCGAGCGGCCGAGTAAGCTCCCGAGCGGTACTGCCGAGTGGCCGAGTAAGCTCCCGAGTGGAATTTTCCGACTGGGATCTCCCGAGTAGTGATCTCCCGAGTGGAAGACCGAGCGGCCGAGTGAGCTCCCGAGTGGAAGACCGAGCGGCCGAGTGAGCTCCCGAGCGGTACTGCCGAGTGGCCGAGTGAGCTCCCGAGTGGAATTTCCCGACTGGGATCTCCCGAGTAGTGGTCGGACGTCTCCCGACCGACCAGGAAACCGCTGAGGCCTGCGAAGCGCAGTTTCCTTGAAACAAATTCGTCCTCCTCCGGCGGTGCTTCGAGGCTCAGACGGGCGTCTATCTCTCAGGATACAACAGCCGAACCACGGGCACAATGGAGCACTCGTTGCTCGTGGCGAACTGAGGAGGTACCCGACTGCTATCAGCGGAGCGGAGGTCGGGAACGAGGTGGAGCGAAGCGGAGGAGAATTTTCTATGTCTCTATCTTTTGCTCTCGGTCAGCCCCTTTATATAGGCTCAGACCCCCGCAGCGAATAATGACGAATTAATCGTCATTTACTGTCATTTACCCGACCAGATCCAAACGTCTGGGGGTTACCGATCTCGCATTAATCAAAATTAATGCATCAGTTACATTTGAGCAAAAATCAGTTTGGTAAAACTTTGGTTCATCTGCTTGGACAAATTTTGGCCCGACCGGTCGGACATTCGACGTGCGCGGGTCGTGCACGCACACGAGTTCACTTGGTTCAGTACAAATCCGGGCCCTGGATTTGCACCCCCCCTGCGCACCCACGTGTGAGAGAGAGCCTCTCCCCTAGCATTTGTTCACAACTACCATGCTTGTGATACAATATAAACCAAATATTTTACTTTAAAACTCCCAATGTGGGACTAAAGCCCCACTCACAAGGGAGTCCTTTTATTCTCCTCCTCACTTTCTACTCACTAGAAAGTTTCAATGTGGGACTAAAGTCCCACCACCTCTTTTCCATTCACAATATATATATCCTAAGATATATAACAATCCCCCACATGAATGGAAACATGGTGATAGCATTCAGCAGTTGAGTCGTGTATAGGATAGGTAGGTTTTACCCTTTGAACCTTCCCTTGTGAAGATCTATTTGCTTCCTGGCTGACAGTAGACACGATGTCCTTGAACTGTGCTACCGTTTATGTAAGCATTGACACATCTCACCTAGGACTCTCCCTGATACACCTCAGTTCTCATGAGTGTGTTCTTTCTTGGCCATGAACACGCCTGATTTTGCGAGAAGTTCTAAGAATTGTGCCTCCAATTCTCTTCGAAGCGGCCTCACTTCTTTCTCACATAGGTGATCTCTTAAGAGTTTTCCATATAACTCTATTGAATCATTAAAAGCCGTGTGCTTAACCTTCATCCTTCACTGTTTCAAAGAGTCGTTCCCTCACAGTGAACACTTTTGTCAGTGCAGTTAGGTTGTCCCTTTGAACCTAGTTCTTGGGATCTCTAGTCTGCATAGGTTGGGTTTCCTTTGCACCAACATTTTCTATCGGCATCAAACCATCCTCCTTGATGAGCTTGCAACTAACTCTCGATTTAACCCTTTGGTTAGCGGATCCGCTAAGTTATCCTTTGACTTCACATAGTCAACAGTGATAACTCCAGTTGAGAGTAGTTGTTTAATGGTATTGTGCCTTCGACGTATATGTCTAGACTTACCATTATATAGATGGCTTTGTGCCCGGCCAATTGCAGATTGACTATCACAATGTATGTGTTGGATCGATAGAACCGATAGAGGGGGGGGTGAATATCGGTATTCGTTTTTCGGAAAATTAAGAGCAGGTGCACAGCGGAAAATAAGAAAAATAACAACACAGAGATGCAGTCGTTTTTACTTGGTTCAGAGCCTGGGTCGACTCCTATTCCAAGGCCCACGATCGTTGATCGTTTACTTTGGGCAATTCTATATGAGCGCAAAATCAGTTTACAAGAATAGATTTACAAGTATAGCACTATAAACTTTTAATAAAAAGGAAGACTCTTCTTTTACCGACGTCCGGTTGTAGGTTGACTTTCCGGAGCAGTGGGACGTCGTAGGCTCGAGTTTGGCAGTTTCCGGAGCAAGGTGTGAGCACAGAAGAGCGTGGAAGCGTTGGTTCGAAGTTGTTGTTGAAGGCTTGGGCGTTGGGTGCTATTTATAGCACCTCGGGGCGCCCTGGACGTCGGGGGCGCCCTGCCACGTGTCAAGCGATCCGCTTTTAGCTCGGTCAAGCATTATCCCATCCGAATAGGGATAAGTTTGACTCTGGGGGCGCCCTGGTCGCAGAGGGCGCCTTGGCTGACTTCTTCCGCGCAGAAATCTCGGCTGTGGATAAAGATGAAGCTCGCAGACTTGGGCGCGGGGCGCCCTGGCTGCTGAGGGCGCCCTGGCTGCTGAGGGCGCCCTGGCTGCTGAGGGCGCCCTGGCTGCTGAGGGCGTCCTGCCCAGTAAGCAGCCGAAGCCCTTTTTGCTTCACTTGGTTCTGGTTCACCTTGGGGGCGCCCTGCTCAGCTGCTGCCTCACTCCTTTGAGGCTCTCTGAGTTGCAGACACACGTTCCTTCGGTCCTGCATCCAGGGTTAGTACAAAACACAATAAAACAATTAATTATTAGTTTATACAGCCTTAGCTGTCTTGGTTCTGACTTTGGTCTCCAAAATGGAGCCCTAGGTCGAACCGACGCCTAATGTTCCCTCGACGGGGAACGCGTCCTCACCTACTCCTCTCGGGAGAATGTACCTGATGCCAACCGCTCCTTTGGTTGGACTTTTGCCTGACGGTCCTTTGTCAGGGCTTGGATGCCGAGCTGTCCTTCGCCCGGTGCCTAGCATTCCTTTGCTAGGGCTTTAGTCCCAAGCTGTCCTTCGCCTGGCGCCTAACAGTCCTTCGCTAGGGCTTTAGTCCCAAGCTGTTCTTCGCCTGGCGCCTAGCAGTCCTTCGCTAGGGCTTTTTACCCAGGCATTCCTTCGTCAGGCGCCTAGCAGTCCTTCGCTAGGGCTTTTGACTCTGGCATTCCCTCGCCAGTGCCTAGCAGTCCTTCGCTAGGGCTTTTCCTGTACACTAAAATAACTTGTTAGAAAACAAGTAAGACTTAACTTTTAAACTCTGTTGCCATTATCAAAACATAGGTTTGACTTGGGTGCTTTCTGCACCAACAATCTCCCCCTTTTTGATTTATGGCAACCCTAGTTCAAAAAGTTAAGTTTAAGCAAGCATGAAAAGTTAAATTTCGTTCCCTCCCCCTGGAAGGAATCTCCCCCTTGATTTTTTAAAAATTCGTGGGGTTAAAAAAAACTTTATTTGTACTTTAAAAACTTAAGTTAAAAGTACATAGGAAAGTTTTTGAAAGCATGATTTTAGAGTACTAAAAATATTTGAAGCCTTAAGTTTTAAGGTACTCAAAAGTTTTGAAAGTGTTAACTTAAGTACTTGGTAAATTTTGAAAGACTTTTGTACATTTGAAAAACTTAAGTACTTAATAATTTTGAAAACTTAAGTACTTAATAATTTTGAAAACTTAAGCTTAAGATACTTATAGAAGTTAAAAAATTTGACAAGCTTAAGTAAGGAAATTTGAAAGGCTTGAGTACTTAGCAAAATTTTGAAAGCTTAAAAGCTTAAGTACTTAGATAATAATTTGAACCAGATTTGCTTAAGTACTTAGCTAATTTTGAAAAGGTTTTTTAAAAGGTTTAAGTACTTAGAAAAGCTTAAGTGTTTTTGAAAGCTTTTTGAATAAAGGATAAGAAAATTTTGAAAACTTTTTGAATAAAGGATAGAGAAAAAAATATTTGAGCAAAAAAAATTATTTTACTCTCTCCTTTCCTATCTCTCCCCCTTTGCCATATATCAAAAACAGATAAATGTAGTAGAAAAAAATTACATAAAGGAGATAAGTAAGATTTTGCTGTACTGAACCAATTCATTATTAGATTTAAATCAAATCAGTCAATTTTCTCTGTAGGGACCTGTCTAACCCAATTAGCTACTTATTGACTGTTATAAACAGTAGCTTTTGCTAGGGTTAGTCAAGTTAAGTGTTTCTGTTCAAGTTAGATTTTCTAAACTTGACACTTAACTTGATTGCTGTATAAGTTGTATTTAGTGCCCCAATTACTGCAGATGCACTGACTTAAAGCATCTTGAATTGAGGCAAGGATCTAAGCATCTCAACCCATTCTAGGTTATCAATCAAAAGTACCCTAAGGTGCTTGTGAGATGCTGACTTCTAAGTCTATAGGTACATGCAGTTCTAGGGTTAGGGCCTAGGCTAAGTCCATTTTCAAAAAAAAACCTTAGTTTTGAAAAGGGGTAGTTTTGAAATAAAAATAAAACTAAGTCGAAAAAATGAAAACTGATTTTGAAATTAAGTAAAGCAGTTTTTCAAATTCTATTTTGAGTAACAAGTTTTAAAAAGCAAGTAGAACAGTAATAGAAGAAAATGTAGTTAATCTATTCTACTGAACACAATCCTAACTGCCTTCTTAGTGAACTGAACTCAGATTCAGGTAAGGGTTTTGTGAATATATCAGCTAAGTTGGATTTAGAGTCAACATGCTTAAGTACTATTTCACCCCTGGCTACATGGTCTCTTACAAAATGATGTTTGACTTCTATATGTTTGGTTCTTGAATGTTGGATTGGGTTCTTAGTTAAATTAATTAAACTTATATTATCAATAAATACTTGAGTTTGGGTGTAGTTGAGCTGGAAGTCCTTTAGTGTATGCATCATCCACAAAAGTTGAGCTACACACTCTCCTAAGGCCACATACTCAGCTTCAGTTGTGGATAGAGCTACACAGTGTTGTTTTCTGCTGCACCAACTAACTAGACTCTGTCCTAACAGTTGGCAGCTTCCACTTGTGCTCTTTCTATCTAATTTACATCCAGCATAATCAGAATCTGAGTATCCTTTCAAATCAAAAGTTGAGGTCCTAGGATACCAAATTTCTACATTTAGGGTGCCCTTTACATATCTTAGTATTCTTTTTAGGGCTGCTAAGTGTGTTTCCTTAGCACAGGTTTGGTACCTAGCACACATCCCTACAGCAAAAAGAATGTCAGGTCTACTGGCTGTAAGGTACAGTAGGCTACCTACCATACTCCTATAGAGTTTGGGGTCCACTGGTTTTCCATCAGGGTCACTATCTATTTTTACATTAGTGGCCATGGGGATACTTATACTTTTAGAGTTATCCATTTTAAATTTCTTTATCAATTCTTTAGCATACTTAAATTGATGAACGTAGTTTCCATCCTTAGTTTGTTTAATTTGTAAGCCTAGGAAAAAGTTAAGCTCACCAACTAAGCTCATTTCAAATTCATTTTCCATTATTTTGACAAACTCTTTTAGGAAGTTTGTGTTGGTGGATCCAAAAATTATGTCATCTACGTAAATTTGGGCAATGAATATATCTTTTCCTAGGGTTTTAATAAATAGAGTTGAGTCAATTTGGCCTTGTTTGAATTCTTTAGAAGTTAAGTAGGTTGATAAACGTTCATACCAGGCCCTAGGTGCTTGTTTTAACCCATATAAGGCTTTAGTTAGTTTGTAAATGTGGTTAGGTTTGTCTAAGTCCTCAAACCCTGGGGGTTGTCCTACATAAACTTCTTCTTTAATGAATCCATTTAAGAAGGCTGACTTTACATCCATTTGATATAACTTAAATCCTTTATGGGATGCAAAGGCTAACAACATTCTAATGGACTCAAGTCTAACTACTGGGGCATATGTTTCATCATAGTCTAATCCCTCTACTTGGCTGAAACCCTTTGCTACTAAGCGGGCTTTATTTCTGACTATTTCTCCTTGATCATTCAGCTTATTCCTAAAGACCCACTTAGTGTCAATGACGGATTTGCCCTCAGGTTTAGGTACTAATTCCCAGACTTGGTTTCTCTCGAATTGAGCTAGTTCTTCTTGCATCGCAATGATCCAATCAGGATCAAGTAGGGCTTCCTCTATAGTTTTGGGTTCAATTTTTGATATCATAGCTATTTGACTAAGGTTCCTATAGGAGGACCTAGTCCTTACTCCTAGAGTTGGATCACCCACAATTTGATCGGTTGGGTGACTAAGTCTGGGTTTCTTTGTTCTTCTAGAGCTTGGTTCAGCCTCAGGTCCGGCTGGTTGGTTTGGTTTACTATTTGGTTCGACTCTTTGGGCTGGCTCATTTGTTGGTTCGATTCTTGGTTCAGTTAATTCATTAATTGGTTCAATAGTTAGTTCGTTTAAGGGTTCAATTAATGGTTCAATAATTTGTTCATTATTTTCTTGGTCAGAGTTTGATGAAATTGGGTCTGGATTATTAGATGTTGAATTGATTTCTTCATCAAAAATTAAGTTTGTTGTTTCTTCAATTTTCTTAGTTTGTTTGTTGTAAACTCTATAGGCTTTACTTGTGGTTGAATACCCTAGGAAAATACCTGGGTTTGACTTGGATTGAAATTTTCCTAAATAGTCTTTGGTGTTTAGGATATGGACTTTGCACCCAAAGACCCTTAGGTAATATAGATTTGGTAGTCTATGGTAGTACAATTCATAGGGGGTTTTGTTGTGTCGCTTATTAATCAAAGCCCTATTTTGGATATAACAAGTCGTACTAGTTGCTTCTGCCCAAAATTGATTTGCTAAGTTGTATTCGTTGAGCATAGCCCTAGCGGCTTCTTGTAATGTTCTATTCTTTCGCTCAACTATCCCATTTTGTTGGGGGGTTCTAGGACATGAAAATTCATGTAAATACCCATTTACTTTACAGAAATCCTCAAATTTTTGATTTTCAAACTCTCCCCGGTGATCACTGTTGGGAACGAGATGGCTATAGAGGGGGGGTGAATATAGACAATCACTTGCCCCTTGAAAACTTATCACGATTTCTGCAACTCAAATATCAGTAGCACAATGGAAAGAATGGAAAACAGAGTATGCAGAAAAACAAATGAGAGCAAAACACACACAACTAGCAAGATCGCTAACAAGGAGGGTTTACAAGGTTCGGGGATAACTTGCCCCTACTCCTTGGCGTGCCCTTGAGGTGGGCGATCCCTTGATCGTCGGCAGATCAAGCCCCGGTTAACACCGGATATGAAGCAAGCTCCTTCTCGGTGGAGAAACCTCTCCACAGTGTGTTTCAAACAATGATATATAATGAGCACAATGAAACAACAACAAGAAAGATCTTACTCAAACACTTAGCAAGAATTAAACACAGCAAGCTTCCCGAGCTCCACCTAGTGGCGATCTCACGCAGACCCCTGTCTGCTTCGTGTCTTCCCACTGTCGGACTCCAAGCTTCTTGTTTTCTCCTTCAAGCGCTCGAGTATGGTGATTGCTCCTCAATAGCTTGCTTAGAATGGATGAAGAACTCAAGAACAGCAAGCTTCTCCCAGCAGAACGCAAGAACACACAGGTTTTCAAACTGAATCTGATACTGAACTCAACTCTCGCGTTCCTTTTTGTTTCTCCGCCAAGCGACAGATGACACCATCTCTGTAGCTCCCAGCTACTCCTCTGCCAATGTCAGCCTCTACTGAGCTATCTCTGGACTCACTGAGCTCCTCAGTCGAGCTCCAGTCTAAGCTCCAGTCCGCAGCTCGCCGTTGCAACCTGAGATGGGAAAAAGGGACAA
>JAGFNQ010008728.1:0-62946 GCA_024364735.1 Boesenbergia rotunda | reverse complement strand
AAGGTGTGTGCATCATCCATAAAAGTTGAGCAACACACTCTCCTAAGCCACATACTCAGCTTCAGTTGTGGATAGAGCTACACAGTGTTGTTTTCTGCTGCACCAACTAACTAGACTCTGACCTAACAGTTGGCAGCTTCCACTTGTGCTCTTTCTATCTAATTTATACAGCCAGCATAGTCAGAATCTGAGTATCCGGTTAAATCAAAAGTTGAGGTCCTAGGATATCAAATCCCTACATTTAGGGTGCCCTTTACATATCTCAGTATTCTTTTTAGGGCTGCTAAGTGCGTTTCCTTAGCACAGGTTTGGTATCTAGCACACATTCCTACAGCAAAGAGAATATCAGGTCTACTGGCTGTAAGGTACAGTAGGCTACCTATCATACTCCTATATAGTTTAAGGTCCACTGGTTTACCATCAGGGTCACTATCTATTTTTATATTAGTGGCCATGGGAGTACTTATGCTTTTAGAGTTATCCATTTTGAATTTCTTTATTAACTCTTTAGTATATTTGAATTGATGAACGTAATTGTCATCCCTAATTTGTTTGATTTGTAGTCCTAAGAAGAAGGTGAGCTCACCAACTAAGCTCATTTCAAATTCATCTTCCATTATCTTGACAAATTCTTTTAGGAAGTTGGTGTTGGTGGATCCAAAGATTATGTCATCTACGTAAATTTGGGCAATAAATATATCTTTTCCTAGATTTTTAACAAATAAAGTTGAGTCAATTTGGCCTTGTTTAAATTCTTTAGAAGTTAAATAGGTTGATAAGCGTTCATACCAGGCCCTAGGTGCTTGTTTTAGTCCATATAATGCTTTGGTTAGTTTGTAAACATGGTTAGGTCTGTCTAAGTCCTCAAAACCTGGGGGTTGTCCTACATAAACTTCTTCTTTAATAAATCTATTTAAAAAGGCTGACTTTACATCCATTTGATATAATTTGAATCCTTTATGGGATGCAAATGCTAATAACATTCTAATGGACTCAAGTCTAGCTACTGGGGCATATGTCTCATCGTAATCTAATCCCTCTACTTGGCTGAACCCCTTGGCTATTAAGCGGGCTTTATTTCTGACTATTTCTCCTTGATCATTTAGTTTATTCCTAAAGACCCACTTAGTATCTATGATGGATTTGCCTTCAGGTTTAAGTACTAGTTCCCAGACTTGGTTCCTTTCAAATTGGGCTAATTCTTCTTGCATAGCTATGATCCAGTCAGGGTCAGGTAGGGCTTCATCTATAGTTTTGGGTTTAATTTTTGATATCATAGCTATTTGACTAAGGTTTCTATGGGAGGATCTAGTTCTGACTCCTAGAGTTGGATCACCCACAATTTGATCAGTTGGGTGACTGAGTCTGGGTTTCTTGGTTCTTCTAGAGCTTGGTTCAGCCTCAGGTCCGGCTGATCGGTTTGGTTCACTATTTGATTCGACTCTTTGGGCTGGTTCATTTGTTGGTTGGATACTTGATTCAGTTGACTCATTAATTGGTTCAATGGTTAGTTCGTTTAAGGGTTCAATTAATGGTTCAATAGTTTGTTCATTTTCTTGGTCAGAGTTTGATGAAGTTAAGTCTGGATTATTAGATGTTGAGTTGATTTCTTCATCAAAAATTAGGTTTGTTGTTTCTTCAATTTTCTTAGTTTTTTGTTGTAAACTCTATAGGCTCTACTTGTGGTTGAGTATCCTAGGAAAATACCTGGGTTTGACTTGGACTGAAATTTTCCTAAATAGTCTTTGGTGTTTAGGATATGGACTTTACATCCAAAGACCCTTAGGTAGTGTAGGTTGGGGAGTCTATGATAGTACAGTTCATAGGGGGTTTTGTTGTGTCACTTGTTAATCAAAACCCTATTTTGGATATAACAGACCGTACTAATTGCTTCTGCCCAAAATTGGTTTGCTAGATTAAATTCGTTGAGCATAGCCCTAGCGGCTTCTTGTAATGTTCTATTCCTTCGCTCAACTATCCCATTTTGTTGGGGGGTTCTAGGACATGAAAATTCATGTAGGTACCCATTTACCTTACAGAATTCCTTGAATCGTTGATTTTCAAACTCTCCCCCGTGATCACTCCTAAGTCTTTTAATTTTAGTGTCGTTTTGATTTTCAATTAGTTTACAGAATTCATTAAATAGGTTTAGGGTTTCATCTTTGGTTTTTAAGAACCTAACCCAGGTAAACCTAGAGTAATCATCGACTATTACTAAGCAGTATCGGTTTCCGCTTAGTGACTTGGCTCCATGTGAATCAAATAGGTCAAGATGCAGGAGCTCAAGTGTGGTTTGAGTTAGATCAGATTGAATTAATTTGTGATTGGATTTGGTTTGTTTACCTTGATTACAAGATTCACATATTAGGTTTTCATTATTTTTAATTTTGGGAATACCTTTGATTAAGCCAAGTGTGTAATTTTTGAGATAGTTCTTAGATTGGTATGACCTAATCTCCTATGCCAGAGGTTTGTTTGTTCTAATTGTGTTAACATACATTTGGGTATAAGGGGAAGATTTATAGTGTATACATTGTTTTTCCTAGTGCCCTTAAGTATGATTTCTGAGTCTTGTTCATTTCTAATCAGGCAGTTAGAATTGTTGAAAGTAACTATATAACCAGAATCACATAACTTACTTATGCTAAGCAAGTTAAAATTAAAGTTTTCAACCAATAGAACTTTCTTAATAATGAAATCAGATTTAAGCTCAATATTACCTGACCCAATTACCTTGAGTGTAGCATTATTGCCAAATGCCACTAAGCCTAGGTTTTTGAGTTTGAGTTTGGTGAACTTCAATTTATCTCCAGTCATGTGTCTGGAGCAACCGCTATCCAACATCCATTGGTCCAAATCTTTATGTTCCTACGCATAAAGAATTTTCTTGATTTGGATCCAATTAGAATCAGGAATAGCTTAAATTGAGTTTCACTGCCTAGTCTGTCTCACCCAAATCTAGGGTTTTCAATCACGTTAACCTTATAGGTTTTCGTGAGACAGGTTTTGATAGTTAAGATTATTTTGAAAATTTTGATTAATTTTGAAAACAATTAAATTTTGAAAATATAATTAATTAATTTTGAAAATTTTGAAAAGATGTTTAACTCTACACTTAGCTGAAATTTTGTGTTAGATTCGAATTTAACAAAAATTAATTTGAATTTGAATTTCAAAAATTGACTTCCAGGTCTTGGCGAGGCACTAGGCCTTCTTTGGCCGAAGCCTTATGGGATCATCCACCCTTTCCTTGACAAAGTCTTTTAATGAAATTTCATTTTCAAAATTATTTTTTGAAAAATTTCTGGTCTAACTAGTTTGGATTTTGGATCGGTAGCTTCGGCTGGTTTCACCAGTCTAAAGAGACCAAGTAAACTTGATCTTATTAGAATTGGTTTCCCCAACGTACTATCATCTCACCTCCACCCAATACTATATTTTCAAGTTTCAGTTAAGTTTGTTTGGTCCTTAAACTAGCCTAAGTCTAAGCATGGTAAATTGCAGAATTTAAATAAACAGGCAAACAATCATATTGCAATTAAAAAAAATTTATCTAATAATGAATATAGTTTTCAGTTTGGCTCCCCCTGGACTAAAGCCACGGTGATGGTTAGGCAAGATGTGAATCTTGTCCTTGGGGATCCAATACTGATTTGATCCAGTTGGTTTGTTCAGGTATAGTTTAGGTACCCATGCCTGAATTTTACCTCTAGACTGATTCAGTACAGCAAGGTATGATCTTTGCCGAGATTTGGTTCTATAGCCCAATCCGGATCGATTTAGAACTGATTTCTGTTTTCCAAGGATCATGTCAAGACCTTTGGAACCAGATGTAAATCGTTCTAATGCTGATCTAAGATCCTTAACCTGAGTTTTCAGGGAGGAGTTTTCCTTTTCAAGTTTTTCAACTTGAGTAGGAGTTCCTTCCTGAACCTTCTCGGTTAAGGGTTTAGAGTCAGCTCCCTCTTTCAGGAGTTTTACTTCCTGTCGGAGGGATTCGACTCGGAGTTTGGCTTTTGCCAAATCTCGAGAAAGAAAGGAGATTAATTCACTTAATTGCAATCTATTAAAACCAGTTACCTTAATTTCTCCGTCTTCTGTGAAGGTCAGCTCGCCGTCCTCTTGTTCTATTTCTGACTCAGTCTCAACTTTATCTGAGGCGGTCAGAGCTAGGAGATTGGACTGGGGTGCCTCTTCTTCTTCTTCTGAGGATGATTCGTCCCAGGTTGCTTGCAGTGCCTTCTTCCTTCTCGTCTTTTTAGTCTCCTTTAGGTTAGGGCATTCTGACTTGTAGTGGCCCTTTTTCTTGCACTCGTAGCAGGTCACATTAGGCTTGTTCGCGGGTTCAGCTGGTTCGTTGTCGGCCATCTTGATGGTGTAGAGTTTGTTTAGTAGCAGATCCCTCTTGCTGTTCCGAGTATCTGAAGTCCCTTCGTGTAGCTCGATCAGTTTTGTCCACAGCTCCTTTGCACTGCTGAAGGGGCCCACGCGGTTCAGCTCCTCTTTCGTCAATCCGCATTGAAGAGTCTGAGTACCTTTTGCGTCGGCTTCTATCTTTCGCTTTAGGGAGTTGTCCCATTCAGAGTAGTTCTGAGGAAGTCCTTCGGCATTTTGGGGGATCTCCAGACCGGACTGGATAATGATCCACATGTCCACCTGAGTTTTCAGGTGGACCTCCATACGACTTTTCCAGTAGGAAAAGTCTTCTCTACTGAAGAGTGGAGGTCTTGCTGTGCTAAATCCCTCTTGCATGGCCATCTGAAATAGAAAACTAAAAAGAAAAATGAATTTTCCAAGACTAGGTCTTGGATTAGTAGTGCTGGATAAATTAAATAACGAGGGGTATTGCACCAACCTCGCTTAACAAAAAAATCGAATAAAATATTTAACGAAAAATTCGTAAGGGAAAAGAAATAGAAAAAATCCGAAAAAATTTCAAACTGGTGGTTGCACCAGGTTTGAACTTCCCCGCTCTGATACCACTTGTTGGATCGAGAAAACCGATAGAGGGGGGGGGGGGTGAATATTGGAAAACTTTCGGATTTGAGTAAGAGTAGGTACGCAGCGGAAATTAAAGAAAAGACACAGAGACACAATCGATTTACTTGGTTCGGAGCCTGTGTCGACTCCTACTCCAAGGCCCACGGTCGTTGACCGTTTACTTTGGGCAATTCTATATTTGGCGCAAAGACAGATTACAAATATTGAATACAGAGTAAGTGTAGTAAACTTTAACAATTAAGAAAAAGATGTTCTTCTTTTACCGACGTCCGATTGTAGGTTCACTTGTTCGGAGCAGCGGGACGTCGTCGGCTCGAGTTGAGCAGTTTCCAGAGCAAGGTGCGAGAGCAGAAGAGCGTAGAAGCGTTGTATCAATTGATATCTTGAAGCCTTGGTCGAAGGGCCTTTATATAGGGCCTGGGGGCGCCCGGGACATCGGGGGCGCCCCCCACGTGGCCTTTGATCCGCCAAAGTCTCGGTCGCGTCTGATCCTCTGGATCCGCTTTGACCGGGGCGCCCGGAGGACTCGGGGCGCCCGGGACGCTGGGGGCGCCCGGGAGCAGCGCGGGCGCCCGGGAGCACGGGGCGCCCGACCCAGCAACTATTCGAACCCTTTTTCTCTTTACGTGTTTTGTATGCACCTTGGGGGTGCCCAGGACACTCCGGGCGCCCTACTCAGCCTTGCCTCTCTCCTTTGAGGCTTTCTGAGCTGCAGACACTCCTTTCTTTGGTCCTGCATCCAGGGTTAGTCCAAAACACAATATAATAATTTATTAGATTTATACAGCCTTAGCTGTCTTGGTTCTGACTTTGGTCTCCAAAATGGAGCCCTAGGTCGAACCGACGCCTACTGTTCCCTCGACGGGGAACGCGTCCTCACCTACTCCTCTCGGGAGAAATTACCTGATGCCAACCGCTCCTTTGGTTGGACTTTTGCCTGACGGTCCTTTGTCAGGTCTTGTAAACTGGCAGTCCTTCGCCAGTTGCCTGGCAGTCCTTCGCTAGGGCTTCAGTCCTAGGCTGTCCTTTGCCTGGAGCTTAGCAGTCCTTCGCTAGGGCTTTTGACTCTGGCATTCCTTTGCCAGTGCCTAGCGGTCCTTTGCCAGGGCTTATTTCCCTAGCATTCCCTCGTCAGTGCCTAGCAGTCCTTCGCTAGGGCTTTTTCTGCACACTAGATTAACTTGTTAGAAACACAATAAAGACTTAGGAGGTGCTTGGTACGTGGTATTTGAGCTCTGCAAAGGGAAAGGGAATCAATCCGTCTGTTTGGTTCAATGGTATAATTACGGAACAGTGTTTTGATTACGCTATTCGATGTATTCATCCATTCCTCCCCATTTTGGGGGGAATGAAAACCCCCAAGCACCGCGATGAATCCCAAGCTAACAGAAGACCTCAAGCAAACCTAGAAGAAGCTCCGAAACTTTTCTCCCCAGCTAGCAACTCCAAAGCGTTGCGATCCCAGGTAACACCACCCTGAACGCAGCTCTTGCTCTCTCCATAACCTTCGTCTTCTTCAATAAATCCGTGCCATCAAGATTTCTGCCCTAATCACAGATCGTCTCAAATGTTTTCTGCAAAAATAGAGTTTTAAAGGAGAAGATCGAAGAACGGCATCGCCACGAGAAAGTCGCTTCGACCACCGACGTCATTGGGCTATCGCTTCGACTTCACTTTGAGGTTTCCTTTCCCTTTCTTCTGCTTCAATAATTTCTGGACGGGGAAGAAATCGTTGATGATTTTGCACAGATTTTTTGTTGATTTCTACAGAAACGCAGATTTTGAGTTCTTTATTACTGTCCTAAAATTGTAGTTTCTGCAGAAATGCAGTTTTTGTGATTTCTGCAGTGTGTTTCTGTGATTTCTGTAGGTTTTGTTGATTTCTGCATAAACGCAGTTTTGTGATTTCTGCAAGTTTTGTTATTTCTGCAGAAACGCAGTTTTTGTGGCTTTAGGTATTATGGTTTACCTTTCCCAATTGTATAATTTTTTTGGGTCAGTGTAAATTGAAGTATGGATTTATTTTGATATTTGCATATAGGATGCTACTAGATTGTTATTATTTTTGTTTTTTTAAATGGTGACCAATTAGCTTACTCCTAGTGTGAATTAAATATTTTTATGTTATTTTTTAAAATTATGATGTAAAAAAATAATAATATTTTATATTTTTAATTAAATAGAATATTATATGTAATGAATGAGATGAGATATTAATATTAATTAATATATAGGCAAACCAAACACCATCAATGATAATGGTAATGATTACACAGTCCTAACCAAACAACACTTCGTAATCAATCATACTCTTTCCCATTCCCCACCTCAATCAATCCCATTCTCATTCCCATTCCTCCGTTTGAACCAAGCGCACCCTTAACTTTTGACCTATGTTGTTATTATCAAAACACAGGTTTGACTTAGGTGCATTCTGCACCAACAACCATGAGGGCTGGAGGAGAAGACTTACGAGGGTTGAGGGTTGAGAGAAGAAGGAATCACTTGCATCGTCAAGTAGAGCCGGAGGAGAAGATGAACAGGGAGTACGGTTGGTGAAGTTTGCACTAATGGTCAAACTCAGGTTTTTTATGAATGACAAATATATTAAAGTTAGGTTTGTGGTTATCTAACCTTATTATCGAGTGTACAGGATTGAAAGGCTTAAGGACTGTCTCCAGGCTGAAGTCCAAGGTGGTGGAGATTTGGCAAAAATCTAGTTGAGCCCGAGGGGTTGTCTGCTGGCCGAAATCCAGGGTGGTGAAGTCCTAGCAAAAAGTACAAGGTGGTGGAGTCTTGGCAAAAGTCCAGTTAGGTCCGAGGGGTTGATTGCTGGCCGAAGTCCACGGTGGTTAAGCCCTAGTAAAAGTCCAAGTTAGTGGAGACTTGTCAAAAGTTATGATGGGTTAAGAAGCTGAGTACATATGCACAAGGTAAATAAGGTAAGTCATTGGAGGAGCGAATTCCGGTGAGGGCGAGACCCAGATGAGGACTTTAGGCGCGGTCCAACTTAGAATCATTTTGGATATCTAAGTTGAGGCCTCTAACTAGATCCTGGTCTATTTAATACTCATTTTATTTAGTCCATGTTGTATGTTTACTAACCTTGTTTTGTAGGATATATTTATTTTTGAACTAACTTGGTTTTATAGGGGTATTTCTACAAAATTTCCCTTGGATGAACAATACCCAAGGTGCCTCAGTTTGGACTAAAGACGCCTTAGGTGGATGAGAGCTGCTCCGTAAAGTCTGTGCTAGAGATGGAATTTTAGCGAGCTAAGGCGCCTTAGTTAAGATTCGAGGCACCCTAGTTGGGAATTGAGGGGCCTCACTTTGGATCTGAGGCGTCTTCCAATGGATGAGCAGCGACAGCAATGACTTGGGATTAAGGATTGAATTTCCTTGATCTGAGCCGTCTCAGTTGGGAACTGAGGAGCCTCAGATACCCTTTATAAAGGTGTCTTCACCAAGTGCTCAAAACAACACTTTCTTCTACAACTTTCAAGTTCACGTGCTCATCTTGGTGCTACTTCCTCGTCTTCATGCTGTGGCCCTTCTTCGACACGACTACATTCGACCGCTACCGGAAGACTGACGCCAACACACGAACTAATCCAGATACTACTTGAGTGTTGGTAATGAGTTTATTTTCTTGTATCTAATTTATATCAAGTAGGAAGTGTAGGGTTGTTACACATCCTATTCATCCTTTGTACTCGATCACTTTACCGGGAGTTTTTCGGTAGAAGTTATTAGTGGATTGCCCGTCGGAAAGGTCCAAGGGACTTGGGCCTTTGAGTAGGAGTTGCCGAAGACTCCGAACGAAGTAAAACTAAACCATGTGAATTTTTGTGTTTGCTTTTTCATTATTTTCTACTGCACTCACTCACGTTTTATCTAAAGTTCGAAAAAACAAATTGATTTTTAAAGTCACGTGATTCACCCCCCCCCTCTCTCGCGTGCAATGGTCCTACAAGGACTTTATGGATAGTGCTTTTGAAAACTTTTAAACCCTTACCCTCCCGAAACAGCATCGTCAAATTTGACAAAGGAAAAAGAGGAATAAGATCGTAATCGTCAAAACGTATTGGCCCTCTGACGCTGTCATGCCCCATAGTATGGAGACACTTTGATCCCTGTGCAGCTAAACAACATCTGCCATGTGGTAGGCAAACACTATTAAGCATATATTAAGGGTCAATGCAATCATGATTAATGTGTTATTCCACGCGTGCCTTACCATACATTTATGGCGCTTCATCACTTGGCTCAAAGTGTAAGTAAGGCAAATAACAATGAACGCAGATAATGCACAACAACAGGTCCGATTGAAGGCCTCAAGAGGCATAAAAGTCTAAATGTTTAGTCAATCGGATTTATGGTCTCCTTTGACTAGACTTGAATGGGAGGCTTGTGATGCGACGGTAAGGTGGAACCCTCTAATTGGATGAGATAAGCAAGACAGATTGAGGAGGTGGAGGTCAAGGGTTAAGTCGAGGCCCATGGAGGGACAGTGACAGGCTCGACCGATCAAAGACCCCGATCAACCATCCCGATCGAATGGCCACACGAGCTTCCCCCTCGAAGGGCCCAATTGGCAAAAGTAGGCCCAACCGACTACCCCCGATTCATTCACCTAATTAGGATAGCCGATCGGGCAATCCTCGTGGATGTCCTAGCGAGGCCCTTCGATCGGCTGTGCCGATCAAACGTTATAATGTGCCTCCATTGTTGGGTACCGTCTCAGCCAGCTGCCCCAAAGTGAGCAGAGACCAGCCTTCGAAGCCCAAGACCCCTAAAAAAGCATATCCCAATCTGCGACCTATCAACACATCAACTCATTTAATGTCGTGACACGAGGGTCTACCAACCCATTGTCTGGATTGTACAAATGTCAGAAATTACCATTCCTCTGGCACACATAAGACAAGGTGTGTTGTAGGTATCCCACCGTTCTTGCCATAATTAATAGAGACATCCCTATTGTACCAAAGAGAATGCTATCTTGTACGAAAGGAGGAAAAGGATAAGAGGAAGGAAGCGAGGGAAATTCTCCCGTCAGGCATTCGCTGCATGTTATATAAACAAAGTTCCTTTGATCCAAGAAGAGGTGATTTCGAACACTGTTCCATTGATTCCACTATTGTTTTTCTTCTTAATCGAGGGCCTGACTTGAGCATCGGAGGGACAACACTAAGGACCCCTCTTTGGCTCGTATACTAACATTCTCTTTTCTTGCAGGAGAGTTTCTCTTGGAAGGTCAAGATCGTCCCGCCTGGAGTCTTCTCGTGGTCAAGGAGTAGTCCACATCATTTGCAATTCCTCCATCTCCTTTCCAACAGGAACAATTTTAAATAAGTATTTTAATAAAGCTATATAGTCATTTTTTTAAAAATTGGTTAGTTGTTTTAAATGCTAGAGTGACTATCTCGTAGTGTGTGTCTATATATATATATATATATATATATATATATATATATATATATATACATATATATATATATATATATACTCATGAGATACTCATAAGGTATATTATATGTATTTAAGGTATAAGATTTTTGGGTTTAGGGGATGGGTTATAGTGGATTTCAGCTAATAAGATTTTTCATCTAGGGTTTAGGCTTCCTTTTGGATTATAGTGTTCAAGTTAAAAAAAAATTAGATGATTACGAATAAAATCTTAAAATCTTAAACCCTAAATATATATAATATATCTAAATAAATAAAAAACAATTTTTTTTAAAAAAAATCTCCACCTGTAAAAATCAAAAAGAAAAAAACTAATTTTATAATTGAGGCACCTGGATATTTTAGGATAACTTTTTTTTTGTGTGTGTATGTATATATATATGGACCTTGGCAGACTTCGTGTGTGACCGCTTGGTTTCAATTTTAATTTTTTTTTTTTACTTTTTTTAGTTTACGATTACATAATTTAAGATTTTGCCTTTAAGGTTTAGTGATTGTGTCATAGTGTTAAGCACAAAAAAAAAATTAAATCAAAAAATTATTTGAGGTTTGGATGGAATGTGCACAGTAGGGTCCTTAGCACGAGGCCTCCTATATGATCATGTGTGATATCTAACGTAGGTGATTTGACATGGCCAAAACCTAATTATTTTACCCCTCTCTTAGCTGCTTGCAACAATTTTTCTCTCTTTCCTATTAAATTAAAATAAAATTTTCATTTCTCTCTGCTTCGATTACATGCAACCATCACTGTGGTGTTGATTTTCAAAAATCAATAGCAGATACTCGATAGTAGCTATTACACGTTATAGCAGCTACTCGATAATAGCTGTTACAACGTAGTAAACTCCCAAAATCCATAACTTTTGATTCAGATATCAAAATTAAATTATCCTTTTTAATTTTAGATTTTTGAATGAACTTTAATTCAAAAAAATTTATCTCATTCTAATATCCAAGTCAAAAATTATGGTTTTCAAAAGTTTGTTATACAATTGTAACAACTACATAGTTGTAGCAACTATTCAATAATAGCTGCTACAACATAGTAAACTTTTAAAAATCATAACTTTTGATTCGGGTAATAGAATGAGATGATCTTTTTTTTGAATTATAGAACTCTGAATGAGCTACGATTCAAACAAAAATCATCTCATTTTGATACCTGAATCAAAAGTTTACTATATAATTGTAACATCTACACAATTATATCAGCTACTGCATAGTGGTTGCAACACGTTGTAGTAGCTACTGCATAATAGCTGCTACAACGTGTGACATTTACTTGACAATAGCTAGTACAATGTAGTAAACTTCCAAAAATCATAACTTTTGGCATGGATATCATAATGAAACAATATTTTTTTTGAATTATAGATCTCTGAACGAGCTTCAATTAAAAAATAAATTATCTCATTTTGATATCTAAGTCAAAAGTTATGGTTTTCAAAAGTTTTCTATATAATTGTATCAACTGCATAATTATAGCAGCTATTTGAAAATAATTGCTACAATATAGCAAATTTTCAAAAATTATAACTTTTAACTCGGATAACAGAATAAGACGACCCTCTTTTTGAATTATATATCTCTGAACGAGGTTTGATTAAAAAAAATCATCTCATTTTGATATCCGAATTAAAAGTTATAGTGTTCGGAAGATTGTTATTCAATTATAACAACTACACAGTTATAGCAGCTACTCGATAGTAGCTCCACAACATGTAGCAGTTGCTTAACAATAGCTACTACAACATAGTAAATTTCAAAAAATCATAACTTTTTGGTAGTACCGGAAGCACCAGATTGAACCTTATTTTGATATTGGCAAAGAGTTCAATGTTAAGTGTTATTTGTGATCTGATATGCTATATCAAGTGTGCAGAAAAGTCCTAGTGATCCCAAGGCACTAAGTCCTGATCTGCAGGATTAGGCACGATGTCCTGGCCGAGGGCTAGGCAACGAAGACCCGACCGAGGATTGGGTATGAAGACATGATTCAGAAGATTGGGCACGAAAACCTGACTGAGAGTTGGGCACAAATACCTGGTTAGAAGACTAGGTACTAAGACCTGACAGAAGGTTTGGCACCGAAGCCCGAATCTGGAGAATCGGGCAGAAGACTTGGTCGAGCAAGGATGATGGATAGGAGTCAAGATAGGTCGAGGATCGGACGTTGCAAGTTCCAGAATCTTCGGAGGCTGAGCAAAAGTCCAACTAGGGGTTGACAACATGTAATATCTCTTGAGAGGAGTAGGTGAGGGTGCGTTCCCAGGAAATGGAAATAGTAAGGGTTGGTCCAACCTAGGTTGTACCTGGTTTGGAAGACTGGGTACGAAGACCTGACCGAAGGTTAGGGACCGAAGCCCTGATCTGGAGGATCGGGTAGATGACTTGGCCGAGCGAGGATGACAGACAGGAGTTGAGATAGGTCAAGGATCGAACATCGCGAGTTCTAGAATCTTCAAAGGCTGAGCAAAAGTCTAACTAGGGGTTGGCAACATGTAATCTCTCCTGAGAGGAGTAGATGAGGACACTTTCCCTGGAAGAGGGAATAGTAGGCGTTGGTTCAACCTAGGGTTTCGGTTGAAACCTGAAAGTCATGATCGGCACGGGCTATCAAAATACATGCATACTTATTTTTTTTATTTCTAATAAACTAATCCTGTGTTGCATCTAAGCAAAAGGGTAGATTGCTAGAACTTAGGCGCTTGAATGGTTGTTAGACGCCCTAGAACACAAGAACATAGATGCACGAGAGGAACTCGGGCACCCGAGATGCCTTCAACTTAGCCAAGGCTTGGCTAGGTTGGCACACGTTGAGTGGACAATCCACGTCACCAACATAGGCACTCAAGTTGATATAGGCGTCCGAGAGTAGATAGATCTGTTGGAACTTGGATGGCTAGAGAGGGGGGTGAATGTAGCCAGACACCAAAAATCTTTCGCTTTTAAGAACATCTGCACTTAGGGTTAGTAGCACAACGGAAGCAATACAGTAAAAACAAAGTGCAGAAATGAATGACAAACAAAAACGCTAACAAAGAGGATTTACAAGGTTCGGGGATAACTTGCCCCTACTCCTTAGCGTGCCCTTAAGGTGGGCGATCCCTTGATCGTCGGCAGATCAAGCCCCAGAAAATCCAGATAGAAAGCAACCTCCTTCTCGGTGGAGTAACCTCTCCACAGCGTTTCAAAATGATGAAGTATTAAGTACAGGAAACATAAGAAGAAATCTTACTGAGCACTTAGAACCTCAAGAACACAAGCAAACTTCTCACCGAGCTCCACTCAGCACAGATCTCACGCAAGAACTCCTTTCTTCGTGTCTTCTTGCTGATGGATTCGCCAAGCCTCTTGTTTATTCTTCCAAAGTGCTCAAGTATCACAAGGTTGCTCAAGATTCATAGTAGAGTTGCTCAAGAGATGGATCACAATAATCGCACAAGCAGAACAAGAGATGTCGCAAGAAGTCTACAGCTCCTTCTCCACTCCTTGGCTTATCCTGCTTCCATCGCCAAGTCACACGCTCCTCTACAGCAGCTCTCAGCTGCTCGCCTGCAGTCAGCCAGCTACCCCTGACCTCCTCTGGACTCATTGAAACCCCTCCAGTTGAGCCCCAGGTCATCAGCTCATCAGCTGCTACAGCTCGCGCCAGAGGACGTTGCAACCTGCGGAAACAAACGGACAAACCTGCTGTAGCGAAAACCTTCGTTTGACTTCCCTTGGATGATCTCTATGTCACCTGCACACTTAGCAGCTCATTAGCTCAGCAAATCAACAGAGTATCAAGAATCAGTAGTTAGGAGCAGAAATCAGTAGCTAATCAGCAGAGAAGCAGATGAAATCAGAGCTCTGACAACGTTTTCGAATTAAAGCTGCCAGCTACTGATCGGACACCAGACCGTTCAGAGTGACTCCTGATCGGTCACCAGACCGATCAGGGTGGGTTCAGACTGATCAGGCTCCATCCTGATCGGTCCCCAATGCGTAATCAGAAATCGCAACATCTCTGGGATCCGATCACCAAACCGATCCCAAGTCGTGGATCGGTCACCAGACCGATCCACCCCTTTGCAGGGTGATTTCTCAGCTTCGCAGTCCAACCCTCCTGATCGGTCACCAGACTAATCAGGGCATGGTCAGACCGATCAGGCTCCATCCTGATCTGTCATAGTGAGGAACTCGCGACACTTGATCGTTCACTAGAACGATCTAAACAGTATCCCTGATCGGTCACCAGACCGATCAGGAGCCAAGCAATAGGGTTCCCAAAACCCACTGTGTGCTCCCTGATCGGTCACCAGACCGATCAGGAGCTGAGCAGGAAGTGAACTCTATGCTCCCTGATCGGTCACCAGACCGATCAGGAGCCGAGCAGTAAGTTCCCAAACTCACTGTATGCTTCTTGATCGGTCACCAGACTGATCAGTCATATCTGGATCGGTTACCATACCGATCCACGAGGGAACTTCGTGCCAAGTTCCCTGATCGGTTACCTGACCGATCCAGGCTAGGCCAAACCCACTCTAAGTCAAGGGAACTGGCTCCCAGCCTCCCCTGACTCGTGCTCAGACCCTCGGACCAAAACTCCGTGCCCAGCTTCACTCACCGGGATTTCAGTCAACCTGGCTTCACTCACCAGGACCCGGCTTCACTTACCGGGATTTCAAATCAACCTGGCTTCACTCACCAGGACCCGGCTTCACTCACCAGGATTTCAAATCACCTAACCCTCCGAGTTAGGAATTTCCACACCTAGCCCTCTAAGCTAGGACTTTTCCACACCTAACCCTCCAAGTTAGGATTTTCCACACCTAGCCTTCCAAGCTAGGACTTTCTCCAACCTAGCCCTCCAGGCTAGGACCTGACCCTCCAAGTCAGGCTTTCATCAACCTAGCTTCTCAAGCTAGGACCTGACCCTTCAAACCAGGATTTCATCAAACCCGGTCCCACTAGGTATGCCTTGTCCAGTACCAGGACTTAATCATAATCATCTCATCAACCTAAACTGAAATTGGTGTCAACACCAAAACAACAATCAGGGTCAGACTGCATCAACAATCTCCCCCTTTTTGTTGTTTGAGGACCCAATTTTATGTTTAGGGATTTGAAATCAATAGTTGCAAATTTCACCCTCATAGGGGAATCAGGATCCTCCCCCTACAATAGTTATCGCCCTAAACTTAACCAATGTCACTCTCCCCCTTTGTCAAACATCGAAAAGGTTCTAGGGGGGTTGTTAAGTTTAAACATACTCCCCCTCAACCCTAGGGGTTTCCCAAAACAACAAAGGTATGATTGAATTTTGAAAGTATATGAAAACATAAGATAAATATAAAGCATGGCAAAGCAAGCATATGTATCATATGAACATGGAGAAAGAGTAGACATAGCAATGCAGCATGTAGCAAGGCATACATGAAGATAGCAGTCATATGAATAATCATATAAACTAACAATAAGCATAATATAGTAAGTCAAGCATGAAAAACGGTCATAGCGTCAGATGCATCACATAACATCAAAGTCAAATACAGCACCAAAACATGATAGACAGACTACAGACATATCGCCATCAAGTCAAAACAGTCATCACAAAGCATGAAACCAAGATCAAATCAATCCTCAACAGGGTCGTCATCAGATGTATCATCAATATATATAACGCTCCCGGGTGCAGTGCTACTGGAAGGCGCCGCTCCAAAGGATGAAGGCTGGTACGGATGACCAGCTGCCCAACTGTCCCACTCCTCATGCCATGTCCTCTGCCGGGAGCAAATCCCAGAAACGTTGGACTCTAATGCGTGTATTTTGCGGTCAAACGATTGAAACTCAGATCGGACCTCCTGTCTCCAGAGCTCTGAGACATGCAGACCATGCTGGATCGTCTGCTCCAGCTCAGCAATCTGCCAGCAAAGGTCAGGATCTGACTCATAGGAGCCCTCTGCAGCCGTGGCCGGCTCCTGATGCATCTGATCATGGGCTGCTCTTGGTAACTCCCCTACACTTCTCCTATCCTTCCACCTCAGTCCCTGTGGTCAGACAACAATGCCAGACTGAGCTAATGTGCGTCGGTCAAGTCGGCAGTCCTGCCGAACCATCGGCACGATCCTGCCCTATGATACGTCAATACCGACCGAATGGAGCCAAGCGGTAATGATATGGCCAAATGGCATGTAAACTGTCTGACCGTCCATCTGACTGTAGATGATGATAAAGAAGAAGATGGTGGTCACTATGTCAAAATCTAACTGCTGATGCATCCCGTAGAGCATCAAGCAGTGGAATGAGTGAATTTCGTCCAAGTGCTTCGAAGTAGTAGGTATCAGACAGTTTGTGATAATCTTAAACAAGACATAATCAGCGGGGGAAAGGCGAAGAGCAGCAAAGGTGGGGAAATCACCGGCAGGCTCACTGTGATCCCTTGACCTGGGATGACCGAAAAAGTATTCATGGATAGAGACAAGTGTGACTCCATCGAAGGGAACCGGTAGAGGATTCGGTAGATAAGGGTAGAGTGAAAAATCATTATCCGAACGTCGACAATCAAGGAAAGCGGTGAAAGCTGATAAGTTGAAATTGAGGTTGACACTGGCGACACGGGTCCTCCATTCCAAACCCTCGCCACTGACCATGTTGTTATAGAATTCAGAGACTAAATCAAAGTTGATTGGCCTTTCAAGAAAGAGGATGGATTGATGTTCATAAAAATCAATGATTCGTCGTACCGACGGACAATGTTTGTAAATGAATGCTCTATCCACCGTTCGACAGGGCATGAGTTTGAAAGTGTGATATTCAAAAGCTAGTGCGTAATGGATATTTTGAAATCTTGTATGAGGGGGTGGTTGAGGTCTTGAAGAGGATGAGGGAGCTCTGGATTGTGAGGTGCCCTCAATCTGCTCTTTGCCTTTAGGAGATTTCCTAAGGGTGGAATGAATGGATCAATTTAATCATAAGAATGATCACAAGAAAGTAAGGTCAAGATTAGGTTTAATCAGTAGGGTAAGATCATGGGAAGATCACGACACCACCCAAGATAAACCACACAAGATTGATCATTCAATCAAGGACACAAAGAAAAGGTAGGTTTAATCAGTAAATTGAGAGGTCATGGCAAAGAAGGTCACGGTAATGACACACACATCACAAGATAAGATGGTTAGCTTCTAAAAATCATGACGAATGAAGTAATCAAAACACAAACACTTACTTAGGGGCCATGAGGTTGATTGATTTCAGAAAAACACGTCTCAAGTCGAGAGAAAAGCCTTGCAGAGGACGTGCTTAGGGAAAACCAGATCATAAGCTCGCAGCCAGGAGTTGCTGAACACACCAACAGCAAGAAGAAGAACTCACGCGCAAGAGAAGAGATCACAGGAGAACTCACGCACAGCAAGTAGATCGCACGCACAAAAGAAGGAGGAAGAAGATGAGGGGTTTCGGTCGGCTAGGGCTTGAGAGTAAGGGAAAACGGGAGTTAATAAGTTGGTGGATCGATCCAACAACCGCAATTTAATGTGATCGAACAGATCACCGTTCGATCTGGGAGCGCCCAGACCGATCAGGCTTTGGCCTGATCAGACTGGTTTAGTCCTGATCGGTCGAGCGACCGATCAGGAAAACTCCTGATCGATCGGCTGATCGATCAAGCTGCGGACAGTAAGTTCGGGAGGTTTTCTATGAGCCTCCTGATCGGTCTGTGGACCGATACACACAGTGAGCCAGATCGGTCTGGGGACCGATCCAGGCCAACACAGAGAGATTGCAGAGGAGTATCGTAATTTGGCTGGACCGATCAGTTGGACTTATCTGGTGACCGATCAGGCTCCCTGATTTTTCCTGATACGATCTGAAATTTCAATTTCAGACTCCCTATCAATTTCAGATAAGATCTGATGAAAGTGTATCGATCTTGGAAGTGATCCCTTGACTATAATTGATCCTTTAAGAAGGATCAAAGGTCCTTATGGTTTTGACAAATCACTTTGCTCCACCCAAGTGGAGTCAAACTCAATCAACAAACATCCACTCAATTTCAACACGTTTGTATCGATATAAGGTCTCCAATCAAGTTTCCTTGATTGGAATGTCCAAGTATGATCATGGAGCCAAGTACACATATGTTATGCATTGGTTTTCCCCATACTTGATCACCTTAGTGATTATTATCTCGTCAACCTAATTTCTCAATGGATGCATTGACATTTTGAGAAATTAAGTTGATCCTAGCATCTCACCCCATTTCTAGCAAACAAAAACGTTTTGTTGAACCTTATAGTTTGTGTGAGATGTCCCCAAGTTACCCAATAATTGTTCCCAACAATTTGAATTGATCATGAAGGATTTTAAATGCTCTTAATTCTATGAAGCACGACACATTCCCAACTCCCTTCTTAAGAAACTAAATTCATTCTCGGGGAGTGGTTTAGTGAAAATGTCCGCTAGATTCGATTTGGACTCTACATGTGAGAGTACAATGTCTCCTCTAGCAACATGATCTCTAATGAAGTGGTGACGTGCCCCCGGGGCTATGGTGCAGCGGTAAGGTCACTAGTTGTTAACTCAGGCATCCGCGGTTCAATCCCCAGCTATGGCGCATTTTGCAGGAATTTTTCCTCCAAATGGGGCGCAAATCCTGGGACGCTGGGCTTCTAGACTGGCCACCGTGAGCGCTTCCCGATTTACCCTGGTGACCGGTGGGAAACTTTCGTGGGGCCGGGCCGGTCACCCCAGGTTCAATTTGTCTGCTGCCTGGTTCATCATTTTTTTTCTAATGAAGTGGTGACGCACTTTAATATGCTTGGTCCTAGAGTGATGGACTAGATTCTTTGTTAGGTTAATCGTGCTAATGTTGTCACACAACACTTGCACACCTTTGTAGCTTAATCCATAGTCCTCTAGTGTTTGAATCATCCACAACAATTGTGATACTCTCTCTCCCATGGCGATATATTCTGCCTCGGTCATGGAGAGAGCAATACAATGTTGCTTCCGACTTGACCAACTAACTAGTGATGAACCTAGGAATTGGCAACACCCACTTGTGCTTTTCCAATCCAACTTGCATCCAGCATAGTCGGAATCGGTATAGCCAATTAGGTCAAATGATTCGGTACGGGAGGACCAAAGACCAACTCCAATTGTGCCCTTAAGGTATCTCAAAATTCTCTTGACAGCAATTAAATGAGATTCCTTGGCACAGACTTGATACCTAGCGCACATACCCACAGCAAAAAGTATATCAAGTCGACTAGTTATGAGGTATAGCAAACTACCTATCATGCTCCGGTATTGAGTTAGGTCAACAAGTTTACCACTCTCATCATTGTCTAATCTTGTGTTTGTAGCCATGGGAGTGGTAACTTCCTTTGAATCACTCATGTTAAATTTTCGGAGCATCTCTTGTGTGTACTTTGATTGGTGCACATGGATTCCATCTCGAGTTTGTTTGATTTCGAGTCCAAGGAAGAAAGTCAACTCTCCCACTAGACTCATTTCAAATTCACTCTCCATGTGTCCAATAAATTCATTCAAATAGCCCTTATTGTTTGAGCCACAAATTATGTCATCGACATACACTTGAGCTACAAATATATTGTCACCATCTCTTTGTAGAAATAGTGTAGGGTCTATTTGTCCTCTAACAAAACCTTTTTCAATGAGAAATGTCGACAACCGCTCATAACAAGCTCGGGGTGCTTGTTTAAGGTCATAGAGCGCCTTCTTGAGCTTGAACACGTGGTTTGGAAATTCGGTACTCTCAACCCCCGGAGGTTGTTCGACATAGACCTCTTCTCTTATTAAACTATTTAGAAAGGCCGATTTGACGTCCATTTGATATAGCTTGAAACCACGATGTGCTACAAATACAAGCATCAATTGGATGGACTCTAATCGTGCCACGGGAGCATAGGTCTCATCGTAGTTAAGGCCTTCAACTTGACTGTAGCCCTTGGCTACTAAGCGTGCCTTGTTTCTCATGATTTCTCCCTTATGGTTCAATTTATTTTTGAAGACCCATTTGGTTCCAATAATGGAGGTCTTCTTAGGTCTAGGGACTAAGTCCCAAACTTGACTTCTTTCGAATTGACCTAGTTCATCTTGCATGGCAATGATCCAATCGGGATCATTTAATGCCTCGTCAATTTTTCTAGGTTCAATTTCAAAAATTAGGGCAACTTCATTAGCCTCATTCCGGAAGAATGATCTAGTCCTAACCCCATGGTGGATATCTCCAACAATTTGGTCTTGGGGATGACTAGAGGTTAACCTAGTTTGCCTTAGTGTTGGTGGTGCTTCTTGGATGGTGTCACTAGACACAAGCTCAGCCTCAGGATCCGACTGATCTATAAGTTGTCTAGGCTCACCGTCATCAGACTCATCACCACCATCTACAACATTTGGACTTTCATCCAAACCCAGTTGCCTGAGTTCGAATTAAGCTCCTTCAACATCTTCTGATTGCTCATTTACTTTGAGAATTTCTTCAAAGACAACATCAGAAGACTCTTCAACCAATCTAGATTTCTTGTTGTAGACTTTGTAAGCTTTGCTGACTAGGGAGTACCCGATCAGTATCCCTTCATCAAATTTGCTGTGAACTTTCCAAGATGGTCCTTGGTGTTTAGAATGAACACCTTACAACCAAACACCCTAAGATGTTTAACCGTAGGTGGTTTTCCAAACCAAAGTTCATGAGGAGTCTTTCCTAAGAATCTATGGATGAGGACTCGGTTTTGTACGTAGCAAGCTGTATTCACAGCTTCAGCCCATAAGTAACTCGGTAATGAGTACTCATTGAGCATGCTTCGAGCAGCCTCTTGTAGGACTCGGTTCTTCCTCTCTACAACACCATTTTGTTATGGTGTTCTAGGAGTGGAGAACACATGCCTATACCCTCTATCTTGACAAAACTCTAAAAATCTTTGATTTTGGAATTCACCTCCATGATCACTCCTTATTATTTTAATGGTTGATGATTTTTCATTTTCAACTCTTCTACAGAAGGAAATAAACACATCTAAAGTTTGATCCTTATACTTTAGAAAATAGGTCCATGTATATCTAGTAAAATCATCAATGATAACAAAACAATATCTACTACCATTCAAAGATATGATTGTACTACAATCAAACAAGTCTATGTGAAGTAAATCTAATGTGGTAGATGTACTTACAGCGCTTTTACCTTTATGTGCAGATTTTGTTTGCTTACCCATTTGACATGCATCACAAAGTTTGTCCTTTTCATACTTGCTGCTTGGTAAGCCACGTACTAATCCCTTATTGGCCAATTTCCGGATATTCTTCATGTTCACATGTGTTAGTCTCCGGTGCCAAAGGTTAGACTCATCTTCTCTTGACATGAAACACTTAACAAAAGTATTAGTAGCACTTTTTAATGAAACTTGATAAATATTATCTACTCTTGTGCCTACTAGTACCGTGTCAAAGGTGTCATGTTGTCTAACTAGACATTGACCTGTTTGGAAATCAATTGTGTAACCCGCATCACACAATTGACTAACACTTATGAGATTAAATGTCATCCCCTTGACTAGAAGGACATTCTTAATCCTAAGACATTCGGATATTTGAATGTCTCCTATTCCTATGACCTTAAGACTACCATTGTTACCAAAGGAAATATTACCTCTACTCTTTCTTTGAAATGTAGTGAATAAGGTTCTATCACCGGTCATATGTTTGGAGCACCCATTATCAACGAACCAAGTTGATAGATGCTCCCCCTCAATCATAACCTACACAATTCGAAAAATAGAAGATTTAGGTACCCAAATCTTGGGACCTAAAGCACCTACTATGCAAGACTTAGGCACCCATGCCTTGACCACCCTCTTTTGAGTCCTAGGGGTCTTAGATTGTCTAACATCAGTCCTAGACATTAAGAACACAAATGATGGTTCTTTGGGTCGGTAACCAATACCGACCCTATTGTAGACTGCCCTTTGGGCATTCAAAATCATATCTAAAGTCTTTGAGCTTGTTGAGAATTTCTCAAGAACACTCTTGAGTCTCTCAACTTCACTCTTCAAAGATTTGTTTTCATCCTCTAACATTTCTAAATGTAAATCATCAATCTCCTCATCCTTAGAGGATTTCAAATGTTCAACCTCTACTTTCAATTATTTAACTTTATTTTTTGACTTTTTCAATAAATCGGTCAAACATGCAATGGTTCTATAACATTTAACGAGTTCGGGAATGATTACCTCTTCATCATCCGAAGATGATGAAGCCACATTTGATGAGTCACTCGATTCATCACTGCTCTCTTGATCTTCAAGTGCCATGAGCGCCACATGACGTGTACTCTTCTCATCCTTCTCCTCTTCGGATGAACTTGAGGAGGATTCATCCCATGTGGCCTTCAAGGCCTTCATCTTCTTCTTGGATTTCTCCTCCTTCTTCTTTAGCTTTGGGCATTCACTCTTGAAGTGCCCTTTCTTGCTACACTCATAACAAGTAACGTTAGATTTATCAATCTTAACTTCACTAGGGTTACCTTTACCCATGAAGCGCCAGCTCTTCCTCATCATCCTTCTAACAAAATTTGTCATCTCGGAGGAAGAAGACCTGCTGCCATCCTCCTCGGATTCGGACTCGGACTCGGATGAAGATGAAGATGAAGAGACTTTCTTCTCCTTCTTCTTCTCCTTTTTCTTCTTGTTGGTCCTTTCCCCTGCAACTAAGGCAATCCCCTTCTCCTTGAGGCCTTTGTTAGCCATCTCATGTAGCTCCATTTCACAAAATTAGTCATCAAGTTTTACAATTGATAAGTCCTTGGAAACTTTGTAGGCATCCACCATGGATGACCACAAAGCATTCCTTGGAAAAGCTTTTAACACATACCTTACAAGGTCGCGGTTCTCGACCTTTTTATCAATAGAATGAAGACCGTTGAGGACTTCTTTGAACCGGCTATGAAGTTCACTCACCGTTTCACTCTCCTTCATGGAGAGGTTTTGTAGTTGGTTGAGGAACAAATCCCTCTTGACGATTCTCGAGTCTTGGGTTCCCTCATGGAGTTCAATGAGTTTATTCCACAAATCCTTTGCACTCGTAAAGGGACTAACCTTGATAAGTTGGTCTTTGTTCATGCCACATTGCAAAGTCACCACCGCCTTCGCGTCGGCTTCACTTTTCCGGGTTTGCTCAGCCGTCCAACGCCAAGATTCCAATTCTTTTCCTTCATCATCCTTTGGAGGGGAAAAACCCTCCTTCATAGCGAACCATGTGTTGATGTCCATCTTTAGATAATACTCCATCTTCGATCTCCAATATTGAAAATCTGTAGGGGTGTCAAAAATCAACACGACCCGACGACCCAACCCGAATCGACCCGAAAAAAATCGGGTTCGGGTTGAAAATTTTCGGGTTCGGGTCGGGTTCGGGTTGGGGGGTTCGGGTTGTAAAAATTTCGGGTTGGGTTCGGGTCGGGTCGGGTCGGGTTCGGGTTGACCCGAAATTTAATATTTTGTGGATTTTTTGGGGTTAAATCAAATTTTATTTTGAAATTAAGATATTTTTATGTATATTAATATCAATATAGTATGATCATGATGAAGTATTGAGATAAAAGTGAAGAATTATAGGGAAAATGACGAAAAAAGACGTTTTGAATCGGTTTTTTCGGGTTATTCAGGTCGGGTCGGGTTGGTCAGGTTGGTCGGGTTCGGGTTCGGGTTTAGGGGTTTCGGGTTGAAATCGGGTTCGGGTCGGGTTCGGGTTGGGAGTTAAAAATTTTTTTTTCCCAATCCGACCCGAACCCAACCCGACCCACCCGAATTGACACCCCTAAAAATCTGCTCCATCGAAGAAGGGAGGTCGAGTGGTACTAAAACCTTCTCTCAAAGCCATTGTAGTTGACTCTCGGTTGTTAATCCGCTTGTACAGAGCCCCAAGCTCTGATACCACTTGTTGGAACTTGGATGGCTAGAGAGGGGGGTGAATGTAGCCAGACACCAAAAATCTTTCGCTTTTATGAACTTCTGCACTTAGAGTTAGTAGCACAGTGGAAGCAATACAGCAAAAACAAAGTGCAGAAATGAAAGACAAACAAAAACGCTAACAAAGAGGATTTACAAGGTTCGGGGATAACTTGCCCCTACTCCTTGGCGTGCCCTGAAGGTGGGTGATCCCTTGATCATCGGCAGATCAAGCCCCGGAAAATCCGGATAGAAAGCAACCTCCTTCTCGGTAGAGTAACCTCTCCATACCGTTTCAAGGTGAATGAAGTATTAAGTACAGGAAACACAAGAAGAAGTCTTACTGAGCACTTAGAACATCAAGAACACAAGCAAACTTCTCACCGAGGTCCACTCAGCACAGATCTCACGCAAGAACTCCTTTCTTCGTGTCTTCTTGTTGATGGACTCGCCAAGCCTCTTGTTTATTCTTCCAAAGTGCTCAAGTATCACAAGGTTGCTCAAGATTCACAGTAGAGTTGCTCAAGAGATGGATCACAGTAATCGCACAAGCAGAACAAGAGATGTCGCAAGAAGTCTACAGCTCCTTCTCCACTCCTTGTCTTATCCTGCTTCCATCGCCAAGTCACACGCTCCTCTACAGCAGCTCTCAGCTGCTCGCCTGCAGTCAGCCAGCCACCCCTGACCTCCTCTGGACTCACTGAAACCCCTCCAGTTGAGCCCTAGGTCATCATCTCCTCAGCTGCTGTAGCTCGCGCCAGAGGACATTGTAACCTGCGGAAACAAACGGACAAACCTGCTGTAGCGAAAACCTTTGTTTGACTTCCCTTGGATGATCTCTAAGTCACCTGCACACTTAGCAGCTCATTAGCTCAGCAAATCAACAGAGTATCAAGAATCAATAGTTAGGAGCAGAAATCAGTAGCGAATCAGCAGAGAAGCAGATGAAATCAGAGCTCTGACAACGTTTTCGAATTAAAGCTGCCAGCTACTGATCAGTCACCGAACCGATCAGATTGACTCCTGATCGGTGACCAGACCGATCAGGGTGGGTTCAGAACGATCAGGCTCCATCCTGATCGGCCCCCAACACGTAATTAGAAATCGCGACTTCTCTGGGATCCGATCACCAGACCGATCCCAAGTGGTGGATCGGCCACCCCTTTGCAGGGTGATTTCTCAGCTTCGCAGTCCAACCCTCCTGATCGGTCACCAGACCGATCAGGGCATGGTCAGACCGATCAGGCTCCATCCTGATTGATCATAGTGAGGAACTCGCGACACTTGATCATTTACCAGAATGATCTGAACAGTATCCCTGATCGGTCACCAGACCGATCAGGAGCCAAGCAGTAGGGTTCCCAAAACCCACTGTGTGCTCCTTGATCAGTCACCAGACCGATCAGGAGCTGAGCAGGAAGTGAACTCTATGCTCCCTGATCGGTCACCAGACCGATCAGGAGCTGGGCAGTAAGTTCCCAAACTCACTGTATGCTTCCTGATCGGTCACCAGACCGATCAGTCATATCTGGATCGGTCACCAGACCGATCCACGAGGAAACTTCGTGCCAACTTCCCTGATTGGTTACCAAACCGATCCAGGCTTGGACAAACCCACTCTAAGTCAAGGGAACTGGCTCCCAGCCTCCCCTGACTCGTGCTCAGTCCCTCGGACCAAAACTCCGTGCCCAGCTTCACTCACCATGACTTCAGTCAACCTGGCTTCACTCACCAGGACCCGACTTCACTCACCGGGATTTCAAATCAACCTGGCTTCACTCATCTGGACCCGGCTTCACTCACCAGGATTTCAAATCACCTAACCCTCCGAGTTAGGAATTTCCACACCTAGCCCTCCAAGCTAGGACTTTTCCACTCCTAACCCTCCAAGTTAGGATTTCATCCACCTAGCCCTCCAAGCTAGGACTTTTCCACACCTAACTCTCCAAGTTAGGATTTTCCACACCTAGCCCTCCAAGCTAGGACTTTCTCCAACCTAGCCCTCCAGGCTAGGACCTGACCCTCTAAGTCAGGCTTTCATCAACCTAGTTTCTCAAGCTAGGACCTGACTCTCCAAGCCAGGCTTTCATTAAACCCAGTCCCACTAGGTATGCCTAGTCCACGACCAGGACTTAATCATAATCATCTCATCAACCTAAACTAAAATCGGTGTCAACACCAAAACAACAATCAGGGTCAGACTACATCAACAAGATCTTGAGGATCAAGTTCGACGATCAACGACACATCAGCAAATTGGGGTCGCCCAGGATAGTTATACAAGCGCTCGTATGACGCTTTATATGGGTGTTTGAGCAATGCACTCAAATATAACACTACTACTATTTTCTCTCTTCTGTGCTATGCCTAAAGTTACTCAAAGATGCTGAAATGCTATTCTGATGACAAAGCTGCTTCTTCTTCTACATCTCCAAGTCGTTGGTATAACTTGTTTCTTTATTGTACTTAAACTTTGTATTTGTGTAATCATTCCGAATCATTAGTGGATTGCCCAAAGTAAACAATCAAGGATTATGAGCCTTGGAGTAGGAGTCATCATAGACTCTGAACCAATTAAAAACAAACCGTGTTAGCATTGTTATTTTTTAAGTTTATTATTTTCGTTGCGTACTTATTTTTGAAATCAAAAAATGTTTTGAGATCTCTAGTCACTCCCCCCTTTATCGCTCTACTCGATCATACACTTTTGACTCAAATATCAAAATGAGATGATATATTTTAAGAATTATAGATCTCTAAATAAGCTTTAATTCAAAAAAAACATATCATTCTGATATTCAAGTTAAAAATTATGGTCTTCGAACGTTTGCTACAATTGTAAATGCTACACAGTTATAACAGCCACTGTATAATAGCTGCTACAACTTGTTGCAGCTACTCGACAATAGTTACTGTTGGGGCAATCGGCCTGGGTATTATCTGGAGGATCATGGGTTTTGATGTGTGTGTCAATATGGTTAAGTTAGGGGTTTATTGTGGTCTAATATGTGTATGTGAGTGTGTAGGTTTGCATGTACACATAGACTTGGTTAGATGTCTTCAGGTGAAGGGTAGCATGGAGGCAACGCGTGGGCTTGTGTGCGCATTCGATGGACCATGGACAAGCAGGTACGATGAGCCGAGGGAAGCGGACTTCGAGGCGTATGTGAAGGATAGCATGGAGGCAAGCCGCGGGCTTGTGTGCGTATCCGAGGGACGAGGGCCAAAGTCGAAGAGGGCTTGAAGGTGATGGATCGAGGCTGCTAAAGCAGAGACGATGAGCCGAGGGACGCGGACTTCGAGGCATGCGTGAAGGATGGCATGGAGGCAAGTCGAGGGCTTGAGTGTACATCTGAGGGACGGGAGCTGAAGATGAAGAGGGCGTGAAGGCAACAGATCGAAACTGCTAATTGAAGAGTCAACCAGGTTGTAAGGGTCCGAGTGTGAGTGTTTGTACTCGGGAACTAAGCCGGGAGGGTTCGAGTGTGGAGAGAAATATACTCGGGAAGTGTAACTATAGGCTTAGGGAAGGACCAGTCGACTGCCCCAGGGGCAGTCGACTGGTAATGGCTGGAGATTCAAACGTTGGGCGCAACGGTCGAATCTAGGTGGGACCAGTCGACTGCCCCAGGGGCAGTCGACTGGTTACGGCCATATCAGAACTCGAGCTCTATTTAAGGAAGCTCGTTTCAGGCTTTTCTTCTTGATGAAACCTGCTTGGATAGAGCTGATTAGTAATCTATTGTGCTCGGGTAGTGTCCAAAGGTTGTGGTGAGTTTTCCCACCCACAAGGAGCTACGAGATCTAGCCGGAGGTGCTCCAGGAAATCATTCACCGACGGATTAGGGATCGCCCACCTTACGGGCAGCCATGGAGTAGGAGTTTTATCTCCAAACCATGTAAATTGGTATGTTCCTTTCGTTAGTTTTGTCTTTATTAGTATATTCCGCTTGCGCACTAACGATTGTAGGAAGAACGAATCGAAAAAAGCTATTCACCCCCCCTCTAGCTTGTCAGTCACGATCTAACAAGTGGTATCAGAGTGAAGGTCCGCTCTTGTTGGAATAACCGCCAAAAGAGCACAAGCTAGAGGAGATAATGATGGAAGGAAAATTGGGGGATAACATCAATGTTCCACCTCCTTATGATCGCAAGGATTTTGACTATTGGAGGACAAGGACAAAGACTTGGTTTGGTATGGATTCGGAGTGCATGATGGTACTAGAAGAACCCTTCGAAGTTCCAAAGGATAAGCACAGAAAGAAGTTTCGACCTAGATATTGGGATAAAGAACAACAAAGTCAATCAAAGGCAAATGAAAAGGTAATTTCAATATTAGTAAGTATTTTGCCTAATGATGTGTTGAGTGGTGTAGGAGAATACAAAAATGCACATGACTTATGGACCAAGATGGAAGCATTTCATAAAAATCCTATACAAGCTCAAATATTGGAAGAACCCAAGGAAGTGAGCTCAATGGTCCAAGAAGAAGAGAGAAATTCATCCATTTCATCAAGAGAAAGGGCACAAGAGAGTGAGAGATCATCTACTTCATCAAGGGAAGAATGAGAGGTCTCCACTTCAAGAATTGAGGGGGAGGAGAGACCCTCATCAATACCAGAGCAAGTAGAAGCTCCTACCTTCACCAAAGCAAGGACAAAAGACCACATAGTGTGCTTTGGGTGTAATCAAAAGGGACACTACAAGGATAAGTACCCACTAGGTAAGAAGGAGGTAAACCCTAATCCCAGGTTAATTCATTTAAAATCTAATGTGGGTTGTAGGGAAAAGAAGGAGAAGAAGCACATTAGGTGCTATACTTGCGGGGAGCTAGGACATTATCACACTCAATGTCCAAGAAAAGGAGAGCTCAAGAAAATGGAGCATTTAAGAAGATGGGAAGAAGAGGAAAAGAAAAGGAGTTCATATCTAGGGGGAGCTACAAGGGTAAGGGAGGTAATCCCTAACATTACTTATGCTTCAAATGTGGTTATGAATGTTAGAAATATTAATGATTGCTTGCCTATACGTACTTTTGGCTTTAAGTATCATGATAAAAATAGAAATACTATTGCATGCCAAAATACTAAAGAATCTATGTTTCATGATAAATCTAGGGGTTCTAGACCTAAGGATCAAAGCATCAACCCTAAGAAAGGGAGACACATGCCTAGAAAAATGGGTAGATCTAGGAATGATCACAATGGACATGATGATATTAAGGTTAGAAACTTAGAGAAGGAAAATCAAGTTTTGAGAGCAAAGATTGATAAATTAGAAAAAAACCTAGATAGACTCATTAGAGGGTCCAAAGGATTGAGTGTGATACCAAATGATCAACACATTAGAAATGGTAGGTCGGGACTAGGATACCAATCTAGGGGGTCAAATGTTAGTAAAAAGACTAGTGAAAAATCATATGGCAAGGTGTCATATGACTATAGCAAAGGAAAGGTCAAAAATGACAAGGAAAAGTTATTTAAAGGGGAAAAGAAGAAGTTCACCAAGGACAATGTGTGGAAAGTTAAGAAAGTAAGAGTTGAAGGTCAAGAAGCACCGGAAGTACACCGGTGTAGTCTTGCCTTTGTAGATGAGTCACCTAGGGAGGTGACTAGGGGTAACAGCTCAAGGGAGAGCTCTAGAGGTCAAAATGAGATCTATGGTCAATGGATCTCAGGAGGATTTCTTCATGAAGATTAGATGGATTTAGGGATGTGCCAAAGGATTTAGAAGACTCATTTAAGTCTTAATCCTAGGGAATTAGCACATTAAAAGGAGTTTTGTGGAGAAAAAGATGAAAATATGATTATATTATGTGAAAATTGGATTCTAATGTGTTAATGCCATATAAATCAGTGCTAGGAATGTGTTGTGATTAAGTTTGGGAAGATACATCAAGGAGAAGTCAAAACTAGAACTTGTAGATAAGTATAAATGACATAATTTAGATAGGGTTGAATTTCATGCCAATCTTGGGATCCGGAGTAGATTTGTTTGAAAATATATTTTTCCCAAGTAGACATAGGCTTTACAAACCTCTCCACGAAATTTTAAATTTTTTTGGAGGTTTGTGGAATTAGTTATGCATTTCTGAAATTCGGATTGAAAAATTAGAAATTCACAGTTATCAGTCGACTGCCCTGGGGGCAGTCGACTGAAGTCTCAGGTTAGTTTCTCAGTCGACTGCCCCAAGGGCAGTCAACTGATATGCGTGGTTTTAAATAGAAAAGGTCGCGCGGGGGTGGCCGAATCTAGGGTTTTCGGTGCCACCCCCTACGAGATCTCTTCTTTCCCAACCTCCTCTCATGATCTAAGGTGTTCTCAAGCCCTGAAAACACTTCTCTAACCTCCTCTCACCTCCGATCTACATCTAGGGTTAGTAAAACTTCTTCTTTCAAGTAAATTTTCATCAAGTCTCATCATGAAGTGATTGGGAAAACGGTTATACTTTGTATAGTTTGATTTTTTTTTCAATTTAAGTCATGATTTGAAACTAATTTGGCCTATGTTGTTTGTTTTCCCTTGTTTTCTCTTGTTATGGAATGGTGTGGGTACATGCATTGGTATGCCACATGTTAGGGTTGCACATAAAAGGTCAAGGGGTGAGGGATCATCACGGTAAGGTCAGGAAGATCTGAACGCAACTCGGTTCCGTTCCGAGGAGTGCCGGAAGTGTTAAATCCGACACTTTTATCTCGCACTGAAAAATTTTGTGGGAAAGGTCTTAGGGTTTCCGGACTCTTTGGCGAAGTTTCGGGATTCAAATGGATTAAAACGGATATGTGCAAGGGGCTAAAAGTAATAGTTTCTATGATGTAAGGGTGGCTGCGGTATTTTAAAGGATTCGTTGGGGCTTTTTGCAAAATTTCATTGCACTTATTTCCTTGTCGTGCCCTAGCCCCTTCCCTCAAACCCCTTTCTCGCCGACTCAATTCCCGTGCCTGTCTCGCTCCCTCTCATTCGTCGCCGCACCACCCACCTACGAGGCCAACAAGGACTGGCCATCGCCGGAGCGAAGCCAAGCCCCTTTCTTCCTCTCCTGCTCATGTGATCCCTATATCAGCGATCTCCAGAGCGATGGCTTCGATTCCACTCCTCACCGTTGGTCGCCGACTCCTCTCCAATGCCCATGGATCCAAGCTGGGGAGTAGATCATTTTGCGTGTGATCAGATTTCTAGTGTGAAGCTGAGCTAAGCTTTGGAGATGGAAATAATCAGGTAAAGTTAGCTTGTTCTAAAGGATTCTTTTGATGGATTGGTTGTGATAGAATGAAATTTGTTTTGATATGAGATCGGTTTTGTGTAGAGGAGTTGATTTCTGATGTAGGATTGTGGATTTGGGAGTTTGCTCGGTATTGGATGTCGATTTCAAATTTATTGAGATGTCTCACAGTTTGGCTTATGAAATTGATTCCTTGCGGTTTGGTTTCCTTATTCTACCATGAGGTTGATTTGGAGTTCTATCTAGTTCTTGGATCACTATGAGTTTTGGATTTGTGTTTTTGATTGTGGGATGATCTGATGTGTTTGGGTTTTTGGGTATGTTGTCGTAAGGTTTTGTTAAGTTCCGTATCTTGTCCTGTGCTGCCTTGTGATCGAAGTTGCCCCTGGTAGTTGTTCGTAATGGCTGTTGGTTCTTGAATTGATGAAGTTTAATTTGGTATGGTTCTATATCTGCTGTATTTGAGAGCTGTTCATGAGGTTGTTTTGGTTTGGATTAGGCGTTAGCTTGGTCCTTTTGATCTTGTGATGCTATGTCAAAAAGGATCGGATTGGGTTTGGTGATGGTGTATCTGTGGTGTTCAAATCTTATCATTATTGTGAGTTTTGGAAATTATTTGATCTATTTTGATGGAGTTGGCAGTATGTTTATAATGGGTTAGTTTAATTTGAGGGGATCACTAGGGTTAAACCTAGCCATGAACCTAAACCCAATATAGTAAGGGTTAACCATTTAATTAAAGGTAATTAAATGAAATACAAGGATTTGGTTAACCCTAATACGATTTAGGGACTTGTTAGCTAGCTACTATTTTTGTAATAGTTATTTAAATGTGTTCTTTGATACAGGGACTTGACTTGGATTTACCGTTACGGATTATCTGCGGGTGGTTCTTTTCTTTTGTGATACGGACTTCTACTCTTGGAGGCGGGTACTTCTTGCTTGTCTTCTTTAGATCTACGTTATCTTTATACATGACTATTTGTTATTGATGCAGTAGGCTGATATTGACCTTTATCTGCTACCGTTTTGTTATCCTGCTTGATACTTATGCTTGACCTTGGATATGATCTAAATTTTCTTCTATACAGTCTCGTTTATTTGTTATCTGATTCTGTATAGCATTGGTATGAGCATGAGTTTGTGGATAGGGATTAGTATACCATTGTGTGATTGCATTGGTTGATTCTGGTCATACTTGCCCGTGTGTTTAGGTATGGACTGATTGGGTTATTGTTGCATGTCACCTGATATTTGCATTGGTTGATTCTGGTCATACTTGCCCATGTGTCTAGGTATGGACTGATTGGGTTATTGTTGCATGTCACCTGATATTTGCATTGGTTGATTCTGGTCATACTTGCCCGTGTGTCTAGATATGGACTGATTGGGTTATTGTTGTATGTCACCTGATATCTGCATTGGTTGATTCTGTTAATACTTGCATGTCCACTTAGATGCATGATGGTTAGGTTATTATACCTGTGATCGACCTGTGCATGTTATGTTGAGTTATATATGATGACCTGGTAGGGGTTGCATGTGTTTGAGTCATGCACCATACCTGCACTATTGCATGTCGGCGATCAGCGACTCCCTTGTGGTTTAGCCTATCGTCTTCCGGTACATGATATGCACACACGGCCACTCATGGGTTAGTGGATACCATTGGGTGTGTGCATTTGCCCAGTATTGCTCCGCATGGTCACTATTTGGAGGGTGGTTCCGGTGCGTGGTAGCAGCTAGGGATCCCTTCTCTTCCCATAGACCAGAGGAGATGAGAGCGACGCTCCCTCATATATACATGAGGTAGGGGGTGATCCCCCGCCAGCATCCTGTCCACTCGGTCACTCAGGAGCAGTGATAGCAGGGTGCGTACAGTGTCACAACTCTACCCACTCGGCCGACACAGTATCGCCTGTCTCGGTGGCTTGACTGGTGTTAGGGTGTGACCATGACATTGCATCATGTGCATATGATGCATTGAGCATTTTGATTGTGATTGCTGCATTTATTTGCTGCACTTGTTTGACATGCATGTACAGGATATGCTTATGTGTGGTTTGATGACCCTGCACTAGCTCGTGTGGTACGAGTCTTTTATGGTATGGATAGACTGATTTCTGGTATGTACAGTCAGTTGTTACTTTCAGTTATGCATATTCTGCTATTCCTGTTGAGACTGTATCCTGTTGTTTCTTTATAGCTTATTCAGTTATTTTGTTCAGTCATGCATATCTATCTATATACCCGCGAGTCCACTTGGACTCACCACCCGTCGTAATATTTTTGTTTTCAGGTTGATAGCTTGCCGGAGGAGCCCAGTTGTCGGTCCCGGGTCTCCACGACTCCATTTGGATGGGAGCTTCCGCTGGTTTTGGTTTTCTTTTGATAGCATAGTATATGTTTTGTATTCGTTATGTTACCGAGGGCTTGTATTGAATTTATTCGTACGGTATTGTATTTTTTTGAGTCCTTTGTTGGACTTTGTGATGTGGTTTTGCTACGCGCCTGCCCTGGGGGCAACTCAGGTGAGTTTTTACGGAGTTTGACATTGCGATATGTTCATTTACATATATTATATACCTGTTTTGAGGCCTGAGGCCTAATTATAAATTGCGTGTGTTGTATGTTTGTGTAAATTGTCCGCCGGACAGGGGAGATGTTGTCTGATTTTATATTGGATCAGCGGCTCCAATGGTCTCGGGGCGTGACAGGAAGAGATTTGCCAAAAATGAGTTTGTCTTGATGAATTGCCGATATCTCAACCGGACATATTTTCGGAAAAAGGTCCCTCATATTTCTGAAATGATTATCTACTTCGGCCTAGAACAATTGTTGTATTGTCACATGAGGCCAATCTTGACATGTGTAAAGAATTCTATGCAAACCTTACATGTATTATTTCGGATAATGGGATTTATGAGTCTCTAGTGGCAGGAGTGTCTATTCCCTTTACACCTACAATCTTAGGATCATGTCTAGGGTGTAGGGTCTCTAGCAATGCATTCACTTATTTTCCAAAAATTATCGACCCTTTTACCTTTCATGGTGTGACCCTGAACCAGATTCATGTGCATTATTTTGCGACATCTCGATGTTCTACACAGTGCCTTTTTGAGGCCAAACGCATGGGTCCAGCCAATAACGTGTTGTATAAAGTTATGTTAGGTTGCATCTTGCCCATTGTCACCAAGGGGAGGTCGATGATTCGACTTCCTCACTTGGTAATGATGTATGCACTAGAGAGACAATTAGATATTGATGTCACCCTACATGTCTTTGCCTCTATTGTTCACTTTTCTCACAGTGTGAATGACAAGATTTACATGCCCTTTTGTCATGTCCTGACCGAGTTTTTCGAGTCTAGAGGTATTTGCATGACTAGAGGTCAGGTTCGTCATCTATCCAAGGACTATGATCAGATTGATGCACGACAGTTGTCCTTGGCAGGGATTGAGTGCCGATAAGGGGAGATAGTCTGGAAGCAGCGTTCTGATTCTTCCAGTTCTAATGAGTCACCCGCTGTTGGAGTTACACAGGAGCAGTTCTCCTAGCTCCAGTCTGAGGTTCACGGCCTCCGGGAGGACTTCTACGGTTTTCAGCAGCAGCAGATGGGCTTTCAGCAGACACAGACTGCCATTCAGGAGGAGGTTCATGGCCTCACACGGTTCTGTCAGGGGTTCCAGCGACGGCAGGATGAGATGTACACAATGATACAGTAGTTGCACCTCACGTATCAGGCCCCTCCTCCTCCTCCTCCTCCTCCAGGCGATGACAAGTAGTTTCGGTTCATTTGATGGATTTTAGTGTTGAGAGTGTTTTTCTTGGATGTATGTTGTATCTCTCAAACACTTTCCTTTTGGCATTGTAACACTTAATTGATTTGGGGCTACGACCCGTATGACTTTCTTTATGCTTAATTTTGAAGTATGTATGAAACCTTGAATTGATGTTCTATATTGCTTTTATTTCAGAGTTGATGATTGAAGTAATGCTCTATTGATGTCATGATATGTAAGAAAATTTTGATAAATGCATGAATGTCTAGGGCTAAGAGTTAAACGAGGGGAGGTCTTATCATATTGAAAATCTATAAGGAAAAAGGAGATTTGGAAACAATTCTAGGTTTGAAATGGTAGAGGATAGCCTTGGTAAACACATAGAATCCAATGAAGGCTTGAAAATTGATACAAAGGTTACATTTTGAGAAAATTAGAGTTTGTACCAAAAGTCAAGAACATTTAGTATTTTTCATGAAACTATATTTTTCTAGGGTAGAGTATATCCTAGCAAATGTGCTTGCAAAATTTTATATTTTTCTAAATTTTGTAGAATTTTCTACGGGTTTCTGAAATTCGGTTGGGATTTTAAGTTAAGACTGTATCAGTCGACTGCCCTGGGGGCAGTCGACTGATGTCTCAGGAAATTTGTGAATTTCATAGGCCAGTCGACTGCCCCACGGGCAGTCGACTGATAAGGATGTTTGGTGATTTCTGAGGGGTTTTTCAGAAATAAAGTGAGTTCTTTTGACACTTGGGTTAGGATTGCTTGGGGCAATCTTTTTGATGGTGTCAAAGGGGGAGAATTTGTGGTGTTAAGTTAGGTTTAACTTGACATGAAAACTTGTGGTGTTAAGTTGGGTAGAACTTAACTTGGTGTTGTGAGTGAGAATTGAAAATTGGGAGAGGGCATAGGGTAAGGGGGAGGTTGCCTCTTGTTTGCTATGCTTTTAATTTTCAATTGCTTTTGTTGTTTCGTTTACCTAACTTAAGCATATTGCCACACATCAAAAAGGGGGAGATTGTTGGGGCAATCGACCCGGGTATGATCTGGAGGATCATGGGTTTTGATATGTGTGTCAATATGGTTAAGTTAGGGGTTTATTGTGGTCTAATATGTGTATGTGAGTGTGCAGGTTTGCAGGTACACATAGACTTGGTTGGATGTCTTCAGGTGAAGGGTGGCATGGAGGCAAGCCATGGGCTTGCGTGCGTATCCGAGGGACCATGGACAAAGCAGGTACGATGAGCCGAGGGAAGCGGACTTCGAGGCGTACGTGAAGGATAGCATGGAGGCAAGCCGCAGGCTTGTGTGCGTATCCGAGGGATGAGGGCCAAAGTTGAAGAGGTTTTGAAAGCGACGGATCGAGGCTACTGAAGCAGAGACAATGAGCCGAGAGACGATGAGCCGAGGGACGCGAACTTCGAGGCATGCGTGAAGGATGGCATGGAGGCAAGCCGAGGGCTTGCGCGCGCATCTGAGGGACGGGAGCCGAAGATGAAGAGGGCGTGAAGGCAACAGATCGAGACTGCTGATTGAAGAGTCAACCAGGTTGTAAGGGTCCGAGTGTGAGTGTTTGTACTTGGGAACTAAGCCAGGAGGGTTCAAGTGCGGAAAGAAATGTACTCGGGAAGTGTAACCATAAACTTAGGGAAGGACCAGTTGACTGCCCCAGGGGCAGTCGACTGGTAATAGCTCGAGATTCAAACGTTGGGCGCAACGGTCAAATCTGGGTGGGACCAGTCGACTGCCTCAGGGGCAGTCGACTGGTAGCGGCCATATCAGAACTCGAGCTCTATTTAAGGGAGCTCATTTTAGGCTTTTCTTCTTGACGAAACCTGCTTCGATGGAGCTGGTTAGTAGTCTATTGTGCTCAGGTAGTGTCCAAAGGTTGTGGTGAGGTTTCTCCACCCACAAGGAGCTACAAGATCTAGCCGGAGGAGCTCCGGGGAATCATCCACCGACGGATTAGGGATCACCCACCTTACGGGCAGCCGTGGAGTAGGAGTTTTATCTCCGAACCACGTAAATAGGTGTGCTCCTTTCGTTAGTTTTGTCTTTATTAGTATATTCCGCTTGCGCATTAACGATTGTAGGAAGAACGAATCGAGAGAAGCTATTCACCCCCCCTCTAGCTTGCCGGTCACGATCTAACAGTTGCTACAACGTAGCAAACTTCCAAAACCATAACTTTGATTTGGATATCAGAATGAGACAATCTTTTTTTAATTATAGATCTCTCAATGAGTTTCGATTTAAAAAATTATCTTACTCTAATATGTAAGTCAAAAGTTATGTTCTTTAGAAGTTTACTGTACAATTATAACATCTATACAGTTGTAGTAGCTACTTGACAGTAGTTGCTACAACGTATAATAATTACTCGACAAAGCTGCTACAACATAGAAAATTTTCGAAAATTATAACTTTTGACTATAATATCAGAATGAGGCGATCCTTTTCTTGAATTATAGATCTCTAAATGAGATTTGATTTCAAAAAAAAAAAATTTATCGCATTCTGATATCCAAGTCAAATGTTCTTCGAATGTTTGTAATACAATTATAACCGCTACACGTTATAGCAACTACTCGATAATAGCTGCTATAGTATAGATAATTTCTAAAAATCATAACTTTTGACTCAGATATTAGAATGAGATAATTTTTTAAAAAAAGTATAGATCTCTGAACGAGCTCCGATTCAAAATAAAAATTGTCTCATTCTAATATTTAAGTCAAAAGTTATGATTTGCGAAAGTTTGCTATACAATTGTAACAACTATACTGTTGTAGCAGCTACTCGATAGTAGCTGTTATAACGTATAGTAGCTACTGTCAAGTAGTTGCTACATGTTGTAAACTTTCAAAAATCATAACTTTTGACTTTAATATATATCAGAATGAGATGATCTTTTTTTCTTAATTATAAATTTCTAAACGAGTTTTGATTAAAAAAATCATTTCATTCTGATATTTGAGTCAAAAGTTATAATTTTAGGAAGTTTACTATACAATTGTATTAGCTACACGATTGAGTAGCTACTACAACGTGTAGCTGCTATAGAAAACTTTCAAAAATCATAACTTTTGACTCAGATATTAAAATGAGATAATTTTTTTAATTTAATCTCGTTCAAATATCTATAATCTAAAAAACAAGATCATCTCATATTGATATTTAGTCAAAGTTATGATCTTTGGAAGTTACTATATTGTAGCAGTTATTGTTGAGCAACTGCTATACATTATAGCAGTTACTGTCGAATAGTTGTTATTGGTTTTAAAAATCAACACCATAATAATTGTTGCTAGTAATCAAAGGAGAGAGAAGAGATAATTTTATTCTAATTCAAGAGGAGAGAGAAAAATTATTACATGTAACTGAGAGAGAGGTTAAAATAATTCGGTTTTGGCCTCGTCAGATCACCCATGTCGAATGTCACTCACAATCGCACAGGAGGTGTCGTGCATGATATCATTCCAATATATATATATATATATATATATATATATATATATATATATATATATATATATATATATATATATATATATATATATATATATATATATATATATATATACCTTGGGCACCTGATCCCTACATGCCTGTGCATGCTTGGGGCACTTAGATTATATCCAGGCACCGGTGTTGAATCCAAGTATTTGGATTTAATCTAGGTGTCTGGATTCAAAAGTAGTTTTTTTTTGTTTATTTTTTTTTAGTTCTAGGTTAAACCAATTAGATTTTACCTTTAGAGTTTTAAGGTTGAATTATAGTGTTCAAGCTAAAAAAAATTAACTATAAAAAATTATAGATGCTCACAGGGTTTATATTTAGGGTGCCTAATAATATTATTTTATTTTTTAAATTTTTTTTAGCTCTGGGGTTATGACAATTCAATTTTACCCTAGGATTTAAATATTAGGTTATAGTGTTCAATCTAAAAATAATAATACTAAAAAATTTTAGATGCTTACGGGATATATTATATATATGTATTTTGAATTTAAGATTTAATGAAATGTTGATTTAAAAAAACTCATGCATAAAAAAAATGCTTGAGGCGCCTAGATCAAAATGTCCCTCAGGATATCACAACTATATATATATAGAACATTGATATGTTGCAGACCGCTTTCGTGTATACTTGTGTGGAACTTAGGCGCCTGTATTCAAGACAAGCGTTTGAGTGAATCCCATGTGCCTGGGATTCATTAAAACAGAGTTTTTCATTTTTTTTCATTTTTTTAAAAAAAATATAGGGTATATTTAGTGTTTAAAATTTTAGAATTTAGAAATTGGATTGTATTGGGTTTCAGTCAATAACATTTTTCCCTACGATTTAGGTTTCCCTCTTGGGTTATAATGTTCAAGATAATAAATTTTAAATACTAATAGGATATATTATATGTATTTAACATTTAAAATTTTAAGATTTAGGAATTGAGTTATAGCTGATTTAAGTCAATAAGATTTTCTCCTAGGGTTTAGGCATCTATCTTAGGTTAAAGTGTTTAAGATAATAAATTTTATATGTTAACGGGATATATTATAAGATTAAATAATTATTTAAAAATTATTTATTATAAAAATTAAAAAAAATTAGGTTTTTGATTTAATCCATACGCTTGATTTGCTAGTCCGTAGCATCGCGCATCAAGTAGTCTACAGTGGTGCACTATTCTATATATATATACCAAATATATTATATTTAGATTTTACTGCTTATGGAGAAATTAATTGTATTCTAGTCTTATTGTTAGTGCTGGTATGACTTAGAGGGGGTGAATAACTTCGATCGCTTTTCTTCATTACATTGTGCTTATTGTTGAATGCACAGTAGAAATCTTGATTCAAACTCGACTCCACATGACAACACCTTGATTTTTGATACCCATCTCCTTTAGGTGATTAATACAATGGTTCACCGTAGCGATCATGTCCACTATGAACACTCTCCTTCTCGGAAACTTTCCAGAGGTGCAGAAGACTCATACAAACCCATCTATACAAGAACACAATAAGAAATAAGAAAGCAAAGACAAATACAATTGAAAATGACTTTACAATTAAAACCTTACTTTTGTGATCTCTTATATCTTAGAAATGTCTCTTGTTGATCTAGAAATGTAGCAGCACTATCCTTCAAAATCTCCAAGAACTGGCAACTTGAAATATTCACGAAACCCCTTTTCTAAGGTTTCTTTTGGGCCGGAAAAAGCCTCACAATCGATTGGTGTTATCACCAATCGATACTATGTCAAATTCGACCATTCAAACTTGTAGAATGAGTCTTTTTAGCCCGACCATTCAATTGGTGAGTCATATCAATCAATTAGCAGGTTTCAATTGATTAACTCAATCAGTTCTGAAGCTTTTGTTCTCTCAAAGAAATATTGCTAATCGATTAGCTCAATCGATTAGGTCAATCAATTCAACAACCTTCTGTTTCCTCGTGAAACTCCTGCAATTGATTGTCTCAATCGATTACCTTACTGTGCTCTCGAAATTAGCTCTCAATCGATTGACCCAAAATCGATCGAACCAATTGATTACTTTGGGTCAATCGATTACCCAACCCTAAACTCTGAATCTGAGTTTAGGATTTACCAATCAATTGCTCTCACAAATTTAACCTTTTTAAGGCTAAATTCATGTCTTGCCTAGTATCCAGTTGATTTCAACTAATCAGGACTTCCTTTGCCGAATATCCAGTTATCCGTGGTCTGTTGGAACTTCCTGTTACCTATCATTCAGTCAACCTTGACATGCCAAGGCTTCCTTTGCCCAACATCCATCTGTGACCTATTGGACTTCTCGTTGCCTAGCATCGAGTTAATCTTGACCTGCTAGAGCATATTCACCAAGTGCTCGGTCATCCATGACCCACTTGAATTTTCCTATTGCCAACCTTTCAATTGAACTTCTGATCACCAAGTGTCTGTCAACCTTTGATCCGCCACTTGTCAACCTTCCCGTTGGACTTTCAATCACCATGTATCTGGTCATCCTTGGCTCACTTGGACTTTTCCCTTAAAACTTTCCATTGGAATTTCTACATTGTCAAGTATCTAGTCGACCTTTACTTACTTAACTTCTCTCTTACATATTGATTAAATATCTAATTAAACCCAAGCTCACTTTGACCCGAAGTCGATTGCACTAATAATCTCTCCCTTTTTATGTTTGACAATATATTTAAGTTAGACTAATCCATTTGCCCAACTTCCTTCTTTACCCCTTGCCAAAAGATGAGCGAGGGTTTCTTAACTTAAACCCTGCAATCTCCTCCTTTGATACACATCAAAAATTTCATTCAAAATTTCATCCAACTTAACCTTCCAACATTCCAATGGAGATTCTCCACCTCCCATTATTTCTATTGCTGAGCATTCAACCATTGTCCTTTAAAATTCTCCTTTCTTATCTAAATCATGCCTTTAAGGTAAACTCCACCTCAAAGCACACTTCAACTTCTATTATTGTACCAACATTCTATTGATATCAGTTACCAATTGATTCCAGCCTATGTTAATAGATTGGTGTTTGCCGCCAATCGATTAATGTACATATCAATTGATTGATAACCGTTGTCAATTGATTGGCGTATCTGAATTCAAACTCAAATTCAGACAGAATTTTAGAAATCAAAATCTGTGATTTTTGAAAATTATGAAATTTTATCTATACATTACTTATGTCACATGCTATTTTGGAAAAATAGTTTTCTATGAAAATACATCTTATTTTTAAAAAATGATATAAATTTGGAAATCATTGAAAACTTCAATATTTCACTCTAACTTTATATCTATCTAATCAACGATGTTTTTTATCAACACAAACTTCACCAAGGTTTTCTAAAATATTTTTGAAACCATTTTCAAAAATAATTCCAATAATTGGCCAATACAAAATCAATTTGATTTGATGAAATTAAAGCTTATTTTGATACCTCAATTGCATCTCGAACTTAGTTCATTATTCTAACATTTCACTTGTGTTTGATTGTCTCAATACACACACAAGTTATCCTATGATTTTTGTGAGATGTAAAGAGGTTTTCCCTAAACCAAGAGATTATGCATCTCTAACTAGGTATTTTAAAATTGATCATCCTAACTAGGATGCCAACAAATGTCATGATCCTTAATTTTAATGAATTAAGGCAATGCATGATAATGAGTATGACCTATATCCAATGCATTCTTTTTTCCAAATTGAAAATTATCATAACCAAATGATACATGTATGACATGACATATATTAAATATCATGGCAATATGTAATATTAATGTGTTATAATGATATGACATGTGATAGGGCACACAAATATGGTAGTTATAGCTTATAAGAAAATATCTAGATTTTCATCTAAGTGTCTTCAACTAATTACTATGTCAAATTTACGATTTGGCATAGGCGACCCTATGCCCCTTGAATGTGCCATGATCCCAACATAGTACACTTTAGAATTCTATCATATTTGTGCTAATTTGATTAATCTCAATTGCCAAAAATTTTATTGGCATACTATAAACTTTTTAATAATAAAAATCAACTTCCCATTTTCAAGATGTCACAATACCTTGAAAATGTTCCAAGAATATCAACTTCACCATGGTTAGATTAATTACCCTTCCAATTAGGGTTAGCATTACAGGACTGGTACACGTCGATAGAGGTGGGAGTGAATATTGATCTGTTCATTTTCATCTTTGCATTGTGTTCCTTGATCTATCATATTATTATCAACGAAATATACAAAATAAAAGAACAAAAGTGTAAGTCCACTAGTGATCTCCTTTCTGGAAGCTTTTTGGAGGCGAAGAAATACATTATACAGTTTTAGCACAAGCACAAAGATATTAAAATATAGTACTACAACTTGTAAAGTAAATACAAACAAATATTGACGTCGATCCGAAAGTCCTCAACACAATGTACCCCTCCTGGAGCTTTCTCGATCGCAGAGCTTTGCAGCACGTTTGCCTGAGCATAGAGACCGAGTGTAGAATGAATGAAGTGTTCGACCAGTAGCTTCAGATCATCATTTGCTACTCTTGTTCCAAGTGCTCCATGCTTCAGAAATGTCGTTACGATGCTGAAACACTGCTCGAATGATGACGCTCTTCTTTATCCTCTAGTTTTCGATGTTGGTAATAATTTAAATTATTTATTATTGTTGTTGCATAAGAAAGTGTAGTGTGTTACACTTTCTTTATTCCTGTATTCGACCTCTGTACCCGAAGGTTTTTTAAGAGAGAATTTAATGGATTGCCCAATTGGAACGGTCCAATGGATCATAGGCCTTGGAGTAGTAGTCGCGAAGCAAAAATAAAAGTGTTCTTACTTTTCGCTGTGTTATTTGTATTTTATTTTTTTGCTGCATATTTGAGTTTCCGAAAAGTTTTTAAAAAGAAAAAAGAAAAATGTTTTAAAAATGAGATTCACCCCCTCCTCTCTTGTTCGTTTCGATCCTACAATTGACATCAGAGCGGGGTCACTCTGAATTGGTGCAACCATCATTCAAGCCAAATTTTTTCTTACGCCATTTTTTTTGTTTTTCATTTTAAATTTTTTACCTTAAGTCTAAATTAGTGTAATCACCTCTTTTAACAAGTGTTTCAATTTTTTTGTTAATTGCTCGCAATTGGTGCAACATTACTTGAGTGATTTTCCTATCTACCTGCTGAGTCATTTGGACTTACTACCCTTTATTTGTCTTTGTCTTCCAGGTTAGCAGGTATAGGACATATTTGTTGGTGCAATTAACTTCTAGGGTTTTAATGTTTGATAATGTAACTAAGTCTGGTTAATTTGACCAAGAATTGATCCATACATGACTTAATGTTTGGGGGTAAGAAGTCTACCGAGTGACTAATCCTAACTAAAAGTTAGACAATGGGTGATAAGTCTATCAAGTGAATAGTCTTAACTAAAGGTTAGGCAAGGGGTGAGAAGTCTACAAAGTAACTAGTCCTAATTGAAGGTCAAGCAAGGGAAGTCATGATAAGTGAAGTTGGGGTCTAGTGGGTGAAGCTAGGTGGTAGAAGTCCTAGTGAGTGAAGCTAGGCCCTAGTAAGTAAAGCTAGGTGGTGAAAGGTCTAGTGAGTGAAGCTAGGCAATTAAAAATCCTAGGGTGAGGTAACCCTGGGTAATAAGAAATCTTGGAGGAACGAACTCCAAGCATGTGTGACCGCGGTGGACCAAACCAGCAAATTATTTTATGTGCTAACACTGTTTTACTTTACTATTTTATATCTATTGTGCTAACTATTATTTTAAAGGCATAGAGGCGCCTGAGATAGGATAATGCTTTGACAAGTAAAGCTTCATCCATTAAGCTCTTGAGGTGCCTCAATGGAATAGAGACACCTGAGATTGAGGCGCCTAGAAGTATAGAGACACTTGGGTGCAGATAAATTGTGATGAGACCAAATCTGGATAAGATCTGTTCTAATAGAGGAGCTTTAAAGCAGATTAAGGCATTTGGATCAGCCTATAAAAGAAGGGCTCAACCAACAGCAAATACACAACTCTTTCACAAACCTCTTCAACTATTCTGTTGATGCAGTCTGACCTGATTGTTGTTTTGGTGTTGACAACGATTTAAGTTTGGTTGAGTGAATTTGGGTTAAGTCTTGGTCGGGGACTAGGCATGAAACCCTAGTGAGTGAAGCCAGGTCCTAGCTTGGGAAGCTAGGTGATAAAATCCTGATGAGTGAAGTCAGGTCCTAGCTTGGGAAGCTAGGTGATGGAAATCCTGGTGAGTGAAGCCAGGTCCTAGCTTGGAAAGCTAGGTGATGGAAATCCTGGTGAGTGAAGCCAGGTCCTAGCTTGGAAAGCTAGGTGATGGAAATCCTGGTGAGTGAAGCCAGGTCCTAGCATGGGAAGCTACATTGAACGAAGTCCCAGTGAGTGAAGCTGGGCACTGAGTCTTGGTCCGAGGGACTGAGCATGAGTCAGAGAAGGCTAGGGAGTCGTTCTCTTAACTTAGAGTTGAATTGGGAGTCGCTGGATCGGTCTGGTGACCGATCAGGGAAGTTGGCACAAACTCCCTTTGTGGATCGGTCTGGTGACCGATCCAGCAAAGACTGATCGGTCTGGTGACCGATCAGGGTGAGAACAGAAAGGTTTCTGTTGAGCTTCTGATCGTTCTGGTGAACGATCAGAGAGAGGTCAGTAGCCTTGGGGAGAAACTCTTGATCGGTCTGCTGGACCGATCAAATATCGCGAGTTCCCCCTTATGACCGATCAGGATGGATCCTGATCGGTCAGGGAGTGACCTGATCGGTCACAAGACCGATCAGGCCACAACCTGATCAGTCAGGTGACCGATCAGTGGGTTTGGCTTGCGAAGCTGGAGAAATACTCAGCAAAGGGTTGGATCGGACGGGTGACCGATCCACGACCTGGGATCGATATGGTGACCGATCACTAGAAGTCGCGATCCGAGTTTTCTCACTGTAGACTGATCAGGCTGGAGCCTGATCGGTCTGGGCCTATCCTGATCGGTCCGGTGAACGATCAGGGTCCTCTCTGATCGGACGGGCGACCGATCAGAAGCTGAACTTTAATTCAAAATGCGTTGTCAGAGTTCTGATCACGATCTGATTTCCTCTGATATACTGCTGATATTGTTTGATACCCATTTGCTAAGCCTCTGATCAGTGTGCAGGTTAGACAGGAAGGATTCAAACACTCAAGGAGAGTCAACTGGTGTCTTTTGCTACATCAGGTTTGGTAGTTTTCCATCGCAGGTTACAACAGGCGCTGTTGGCAACGGCTGGAAGCTGACCTGGGGCTGACTGGGGCTCGGCTGAGGAGAGCTCAGGGAGTCCAGGAGAGGTCAGGGTAGCTGGGCAATTGTAGATGAGCAGCTGGGAGCTGCAGAGGAGTGTCTGTGACCTGGCGTTGGGCAGCTGGGTTAAGTGTTGGCTGGCGATGAAGAGAAAGGGGAGAGTTCTCTGTTGCAGCAACACTTGATCATCCTTCGGCAATCACTGTGAACCTTGAAGCATATTCTTGAGCATCCTTTGAAGCTTCTGCAACTTGAGCACCTTGAAGCAGAGGAGAACATGGCGAGTCCATCAGCAAGCAGACACGAATAGCTGGGAGCTCTTACGTGAGAGTTGTGCTGAGTGAGCTTGGTGAAGTGTTTCTGTCTGTGTTCATTGTGCTCTGTAAGTGTGTTTATTGTCTCTGTGCTTTCATTTCATATCTCTGTTGAGACTTGCTGTGGAGAGGTTTCTCCACCGAGAAGGAGGTTCCATTTGATATTCGGATTTTTCGGGGCTTGATCTACCGACGATCAAGGGATCGCCCACCTCACGGGCACGCCAAGGAGTAGGGGCAAGTTATCCCCGAACCTTATAAATCCTCCTTGTTAGCGATCTCGTTTGCTATTTTAGTTTGTCTTTGTTTTTCTGCATTTCTCTATTTTCTGTGTTTCCGCTGCCGCTAACCCTAAGTGCAGAAGAACTTGAGAAAGTTTTCAAAGAGCAAAATAAAGCTGTGTCTGGCTACATTCACCCCCCCCCCCCTCTAGCCATCCAAGCACCAACAAGTGGTATCAGAGCTTGGGGCTCTGTTCAACGGCTTAACATCCGAGAGCTAACAACGATGACCATGGGAAGAGAAGGGTTGAGCACAAACAGACCTCCATTCTTCGACGGCACTGATTTTCAATATTGGAGGGCGAGGATAGAGTACTATCTCAAAATGAACATCAATATATGGTTTGCTGTGAAGGAGGGTTTCTCTCCTCCAAAGGATGCTGAGGGAAAATATCTAGACTTTTCAATGTGGTCGGCTGAGCAAACTCGCATGGGAGAAGCCGATGCGAAGGCGGTGGTTACCTTGCAATGTGGAATGAACAAGGACCAACTAATCAAAGATGGTCCCTTCACAAGCGCAAAGGATTTATGGAACAAGCTCATTGAGCTTCATGAAGGCACCCGGGACTCAAGGATAGCCAAGAGGAACTTGTTCTTCAACCAACTACAAAATCTAACCATGAAGGAGTCCGAGTCGATAAGTGAACTTCATGGTCACTTCAAAGATATTCTCAACGATCTCCACTCCATTGATGAAAAGGTCGAGAACCGCAACCTTGTGAGGTACATTCTAAAAGCTTTTCCTAGGAATACTTTATGGTCATCCATGGTGGATGCTTACAAGGTTTCCAAAGATCTTTCATTTGTTAAGTTAGAAGATCTATTTTGTGAAATGGAACTACATGAGATCTCTAACCAAAGCCCAAAGGAGAAAGGGTTAGCTTTTGTTGCAGGTCACAAAAGGAAGGAGAAGAAGAAGAAGGAGGAGGAGGAGAAGACCTACTATCATGTGGCTCTAGTGGCCTTAGAAGAGTCAAACAAGGAGAGTGAAGACGAAGCAAGTAGCTCCTCAACCGCACCTTCATCATCTTCGGATGATGAAGAGGTAATCTCTCCCGAGTTAGACAAGTGTTATAGAACAATAGCATGCTTAACTATTCTACTCAAAAAATCTAAGAATAAGGTTAAATCATTAAGATTAGAAGTAGAGGAATTGAAAACACCTAAGGATCATGATGTTGATGACTCGCATGTTAAGATCCTTGAGAATGAAAATAAGGACTTGAAGAGCGAAGTTGAAAATCTCAAGAATATTCTTGAGAAGTTTTCAACTAGCTCTAGAACTTTAGATATGATCCTAAATTCTCAAAAAGCAGTCTACAATAAGGTTGGTTTAGGTTACCAATCTAAGGAACCTAGTGTCATATCATTGATGTCAAGAACTCACTTTAGGTCACCAAATGATTCTAGAGTTCAAAAAGTCAAAAAGAAATTGACTAAGGCATGGGTGCCTAAGTCCTTCATTGTTGATGCATTAGGTCCCAAAATTTGGGTACCTAAAACCTCTATCTTTAGAATTGTATAGCTTTGATTGAGGGGGAGCATCTATCAACATGGGTGGTTGATATTTGGTGCTCCAAACACATGGTCATTCCTAGTTAGGGATGTGCCTAATATTTCCCCATTTAATGGATGATCATACACTACCCATGAGAAATGGATTTTCCCTACACGATGTAGATACATGAATTTTGGGGTGTCTTCATTTATGTTTGTGAGCGGTAGGAAAATTGTTATCCATGCACGAGGTTACACTAGTTCCCAATGGATCAACAAGTTTTGAAACGAAAATTTATCACATGAATGGTTTAGGTTGACACATAACTTATTCTTACCATAGATTGCTTAGGATGATTAGTTTTATTGGTGCAATTTATGGGTTACTGAAAATCTAGAATTGTAATTTTTTTTTACATATCTTAGGCTTAAGTGTTACTTAATATTTTGGAAATGGACCTAGTTGAGTATGCCATGATCTTACTGTTTGTGTGATTATCCTTAATCTATGACATGTCAATTTTGGTTAAGAACAAGATGAACACATAGCTTGAACTGATCATTATAAAAATCTCACAAGGCATCACCAAACAAAGAACATGAGCTTCAAAATTCACTACTTAAGTTCTATGATTTAGTGCTTTTTTTGTATCAAACTAAATCAAGGTTCTAGGACTTAGGATATCTATACATCCCCAACATCTAGCTCAAGTTTACCATGTTTTTCTGAATCATGTTGTAAATCTTGTTGTTATATGCTTGACTCTCAAGTTATATTGGAAACGTTATATGATATGAAAATATACATTTTGGTTAAGGGACCCTTGTTGGGAACAAATAGGTCAAATCTAATTGAACTAGGGTTTAGGAGTGATTAAGGTTTGAAACAAACCTGATTTCAGAGTTTCTGACAGTTTTGCTTCTGAAATCTGATCGGTTTGTAGACTGAGAAACATTCTGTATTGAACCAGATCAGTCCACCAGCCAGACTGATCTGGTTCAATACTGAGAAACATTTCATAAACTTGCAAATCGTATACCTCCAGCCATCGTTGTTTTGATCAAGGAAAATGACTGCAATGCAATTTGATGCTTCCGGCCCTTTCTCCTTTGCAAAGCGATGGTGTATTTTTATCTCAAGAATAAGACACAAAAGGAGTAGGAACTAGGGACCAAATTTATAGCATGCTTCCTCAATTTTTGCCATCATAAAAATTAGGAAGTAAATGGGAAGGAGTTACAGACGGTTTCTGAAACCGTTTCAGTTGCTGGGAAGTAACTGATAAGGAGTTACATAGACCAAAATCATGGTTGTTCAATGGCCAATAGATTCAAAAATCAACCAATATTCTCCCACTTGGTCTATGTATATCCACTGTATAACAACATTAACATATGGATCATGGCGACAGTTCCTCTAAATATGAGTATTATCTTCCATGTATCACAATATGTTACACTTCTCAATATCAACCCCAAACCAAGTAAAAATAAACCAAATGTTTATTGTGGTCCAAACATAATGATATTTTTCAAACAATAAATATGTATACAACTCAAGAGAAAAATATCCAAACTAAATAAGAGTTTCGTTAAAGAAACAAGAAACATTACATTATGGAACTAAGTCTCATTCGCGCTACATGATCCTTGAAACCCTTTGGTGGCATGCCCTTAGTCAGAGGATCCGCGATCATCAATTCAGTGCTTATGTGTTCAACAACCACTTTCTTTTCTTTAACACGCTCTCTTATGGCTAAGTACTTAATGTCGATATGTTTACTACGACTACCACTTCTATGATTCTTAGCCATAAATACAGCAGCTGAATTATCACAATATAATATCAGAGGCTTTGAAATAGAGTCCACAACTCTAAGCCCAGATATAAAACTCTTCAACCATACACCATGCGAGGTTGCTTCAAAACAAGAGACGAACTCAGCCTCCATTGTGGAAGTAGCAATCAAGGTCTGCTTGACACTTTTCCATGACACAGCCCCATCGGCTAACATAAACACATAACCAGATGTTGATTTACGTGAATCAATACAGCCAGCAAAGTCTGCGTCATTGTATCCAATGACTTCCAACTTCTCAGTCCGTCTATACATGAGCATGTAATCCTTGGTTCCTTGAAGGTATCTCATGACCTTCTTTGCAGCTCGCCAGTGGTCAATACCTGGATTACTCTGATATCTCCCAAGCATTCCAACAACAAATGCAATGTCAGGCCTAGTACAGACCTGAGCATACATAAGGCTTCCAACAGCTGAAGCATATGGAATGGCTTTCATCTACTCTTGTTCGAGCTTATTTTTAGGACATTGATTCAAATTGAATCTATCACCTTTCACAATGGGTGCTACACTTGGTGAACAATCCTTCATTCGAAACCTCTCTAGAACTTTGTTGATATAGGTCTCTTGAGACAAACCCAAAATGCCTCTAGATCTATCTCTATGAATCTTTATGCCAATGACATAAGATGCGTTACCCATATCCTTCATATCAAAGCTCTTAGCTAGAAATTGTTTTACCTCATATAGCAAACCCTTATCATTAGTTGCCAGCAAAATATCATCCACATATAGCACAAGAAAGCAAATCTTGCTCCCACTAACCTTCTGGTATATACAAACATCCATGATATTTTCTTCAAAACCAAATGAAGTAATAACATCATGAAATTTTAAATACCATTGACGAGAGGCTTGTTTTAATCCATATATGGACTTATTTAACTTGCAGACTAAATTCTCACCACTACTAGAGGAAAATCCTTCTGGTTGTTTCATATAAACCTCTTCCTCTAGATCACCATTGAGAAATGTCGTTTTCACATCCATTTGATGCAGCTCTAAATCAAAATGAGCTACTAATGCCATGATTACACGGAATGAGTCTTTCTTAGATACAGGAGAAAAGGTATCCGTGTAGTCTATCCCTTTCCTCTGAGTAAATCCTTTGGCAACAAGTCTAGCTTTATGTCTCTCAATGTTGCCTTTTGAGTCTTTCTTAGTTTTAAAGACCCATTTACAACTAATGATTTTTACATCATTAGGCAACTTGACAAGATCCCAGACTTTGTTAGATGCCATAGAATCCATTTCTTCTTTCATGGCTTTGTACCATAAGTCAGATACATTAGAACTCATGGCTTGTGAAAACGTTTCAGGATCATTTTCGGCTCCAACATTGTAGTCACATTCTTGTAGATACACAACATAATCATCAGAAATTGCTGATCTCTTAGTTCTAGTAGACCTCCTTAACGTTGCATCAACACTCTCCTGTGTAGCAGGATCATGTTGCTCAACAGTTTGTTCAACAATTTCAGGTATTTGCTGAACCTCAGGGTCTACCGAATTTATATCAGCAGTCCTCATTGTTGTATCAACATTCTCCTGTGTAGCAGGATCATGTTGCTCAACAAATTGTTCAACAATTTCAGGTATTTGTTGAACCTTAGGATCTACTAAATTTGGATCAGCAGTTTGTGGAACCTCTTGGACCAGCAGTTTGTGGAACCTGCTGCTCAATATGCGCATGAACACAAGGCGCATTATGAATTATAACAATTGATCTACTAGTTGAAGTGGAGCATTGAGTATCTTGATGATCTTTCCCAAGACCAAGGTCTTGAAAACGATCACTCCCACTGATTAAATCATTTTCAAGAAATTTGGCATTTCTTGATTCCATAAACCTAGTGCTATGAGAAGGACAATAAAATCTATATCCCTTGGATCTTTCAGCATAACCAACAAAATATGCACTTAAGGTCCTCGGGTCTAACTTCCTTTCATGTGGATTATAAATCCTCACCTCGGCTGGACATCCCCAAATGCGTAGATGTCGTAAACTCGGTTTCCAACCTTTAAACAATTCAAAAGGTGTCTTTTGGACAGCTTTGGTTGGAACTCGGTTTAATATGTACATCGCCGTCTTTAAGGCTTCAGTCCATAAGGACCTAGGAAGTTTGGAGCTAGCAAGCATGCTCCTAACCATGTCCATTAAAGTTCGGTTTCTTCTCTCAGCTACACCATTTTGATCTGGAGAACCAGGTAAGGTGTATTGGGCAACAATCCCACAATCTTGAAGAAACTTTGCAAATGGACCGGTTGCTTGTCCACTCTCAGTGTATCTACCATAGTACTCTCCTCCTCTATTAGATCTTACGATCTTAATTTGTTTGTCACACTGTTTCTCTACTTCAGCCTTAAAATTTTTGAAAGCATCAAGTGCTTCACTTTTGCTGTCTAATAAGTAGAGATACATGTAACGCGAATAGTCATCAATAAAGGAGATGAAGTACTTGTTACGGTATGATTCTAAATCAAGACTACAAATGTCTGTATGAATTATTTCTAACAATTTAGAACTCCTCTTGGCACCTTTCTTTGACTTGTTGGTCTGCTTACCTTTAATGCTGTTCATACAAGTACTAAAATCGGTCCAATCAAGAGCACTAAGTACTCCATCATGTACCAACCTCTTAATTCTTTCAATGGAGATATGACCTAATCTCCTGTGCCACAAATTAGAGGAACTCTCATTAATGACACATCGTTTAACACCAACATGCATAGAAGAATAGTGATTATCATTTTCTAAATTAAGATGAAAAAGATCATCAGACAATGTACCACATCCAATAATTTCAGATTCATAAGAAATACTGAAAGATGAATTTGAAAAATTAAAGGAATATCCAACAGATACAAGTCTTGAAATCGAAATTAGATTCCTAGCAAAACCAGGAATATAAAATGTCTTTTCCAAACTTAAAATAAAACCACTATCTAAAACAAGCTTGCAAATGCCAATGGCTTCCACATGTGAGGACATTTTGTTTCCAGAATAAATGTAACACTCACTTCCCACTAGTTTCCGTAGGTCTTGTAAGCCCTGCAAGGAGTTGGTAACATGAATTGAAGAACCAGAGTCAATCCACCATGTGTCATGAGTAACATCAATCATGTTAGATTCATAACAAACAAAAGAGAGTTGAGTACCTTTCTTGTCAAGTCACTGTTTGAACTTGGTGCAATCTTTCCTTAAATGCCCTTTCTTCTTGCAGAAGAAACATTTGGAACTTTTCTGAATGTCCCTTTTGGCAGGAATCTTGCCCTTGTCCTTGGCTTGAAATGTCTTCTTCTTTCTAGGTGTAGTCAAATTTACCTTCTCACCCTCTTCCACAGCAAGTCTACCCTCCTCTTGAACACACATGGTCATAAGTTCATTAATTGACCATTTCTCCTTATGTGTATTATAAGAGATCTTAAATGGGGTATATTGCGATGGTAAAGTGTTGAGAATGTAATGCACTAGGAAAGAGTCAGACATCTCAACCTCAAGTCTCTTCAATTGAGCCGCAATGTCCCTCATCCTCATAATGTGGTCACGTACACCGTGTATCCCACTTAGCTTCATGCATGAGAATTGGTGAATTAGGGTGCTAGCTAAAGCCTTGTCTGAAGACACAAATTGATCATCGATTGCCTTCAGTAAGTCAAGGACATTGTCATAATGCTCAAGGGAACCCCTAATGCCATCTGAGATCTTGGTCTTTATGAACATTATTGAGAGGCGATTAGATCGCTCCTATTTTTCATAAAGAGCAATATTTTCAGGAGGCGGTTCATCCTTCCTTATGGCGTAATCAACGTCCTTGCACCCTAAATGAAGGAGAGTTCTCTCCTTCCAAATTTTATAATTGTCCCCTCGGAGCTCAGGAACATCACATATCATATCAGAGAAATTAGCAGGTTGACAAACTACAAAACAAAAAAATTAATCATACTCATGTTACAAAATTTGAAGCGAATTAAACAACATGACATATCTACCAATGTAAAATATGTCTAAAATATGAATCTACTGACATAAAACTTGCCTGTGGGCCAAAGCATTAATTCAATTAGATTCATAAAATAATATGATAAATTTATCAAATTATGCTCTTAATTTCTAATCCCTGTGGGTAAATTAGAAAACATACAATTGATATTTTATCCAAACCAATCACATAAAATATAATAAATTTTCCTGTGGGATAAAATTTATTACATCTTATATAATGAATTAAAATTGCAATATTATCCTATACCATTTTTTTTATCCAAATCAATTACATAAAATATAATAAATTTTTCTGTGGGATAAAATTTATTACATTTTATATAATCAATTAACATGTCACAATAATTCTACAATTAAATATAATTAATTGCCCATATCATCTAGTAAAATCGAGAGGATAAATAAAGTTGATTAATAAGGCCAAAACAACATAATAAAACAACATGCAATCTAAAGTTGATTAATTTGCCCATATATATTTTTCCTGTGACGTTTTTTTTTATTTATTTATTTAAACAAAGATGCAATAAGTTTCTGCCCTATTCCCAAATTCACGACGCGACACTGCTCGCCGCCGATGCCAACCATTGCGATGCCTGCAGGCTTGCGCTCACCAGCAACCGCCGATGCCAGCCGCTGCGACGCCTGCAGGCCTGCGCTCACCAGCAGCCTAGTTCGGCCTTCTGCGAGCATCAACAGGCGGAAGAAATTGCAGAAATTGCAATGATAGTTCGGCTTTCCTCGGCGTCCAAAATGCAGAAATTGCGGTGGGAAGAAATTGCAGAAATTGCAACGACAGGTAAGTGCTTTAAACTTACTATCTTTGTTTTACAAAGAAGAATCCAACAAAAAAAAATGTCGGCCAAGAAAAATCGAGGCACTGCAGTAATTGCTCTCCTTACCAAAAATAAGGCAGAGGCAGTAAATCGCTCTGATACCAAATGTAAAACATAAACTTGCAAATCGTATACCTCCAGCCATCGTTGTTTTGATCAAGGAAAATGACTGCAATGCAATTTGATGCTTCCGGCCCTTTCTCCTTTGCAAAGCGATGGTGTATTTTTATCTCAAGAATAAGACACGAAAGGAGTAGGAACTAGGGACCAAATTTATAGCATGCTTCCTCAATTTTTGCCATCATAAAAATTAGGAAGTAAATGGGAAGGAGTTACAGACGGTTTCTGAAACCGTTTCAGTTGCTGGGAAGTAACTGATAAGGAGTTACATAGACCAAAATCATGGTTGTTCAATGGCCAATAGATTCAAAAATCAACCAACAGGTCCCGCTCAATTTTGAGTTATTGTGTGTTGTTTTGTTTTAGTTGATTTTCAGTTTGTATCAACTCTGAGTCTTGGTAGACTTGTAATAATCTTTACCTTGTTTAATATTATTATGTTCACATGTACATGCATTTAGTAATTTTAGAGTTTTATATTGCATTGATATTTGTGTTGACTTTAATTGGCTTGATATTAATTAGTTCGTGTATTGTCACTGGGGAACTATCTGGTTTGGCGAAAAAGTATACCCTCGGAGCGTGATAGACTAGATGCTTGAGAGGAGATCCAAAATAAGTCAAGAGTGACCGGATATTTGTGGGGATGCCCGGAATAGGTCAAGAGCAACCGGTGCTTGTGGGGAGGCTCGGAGTAGGCCAAGAGTGACCAAATGCTTGAGGGAAGGCCTAGACCATGAGAGTAATGATGATCCTTCATTTGAGAGGAGAATTTTTGGGAATACAATCAAAATATCACATTGAAAAGATTATAAGGTCAGAAGAAGGCTAGAAAGACTTGTAAAGATTGTAAGGTCATTCTTGGAGAAAACTTAATTATCTAACATATGTTAGTAATGTTGGATATATACCTCAAGATAATATCAAAAGAAAACAAATGTGCATGACTCCTACAATTAAGTGGATGAGAAAGTTAAAGGATGGAAACTAAAATATATTTAAGGAGAGAACCAATGTTCCCATCAAACTATTGTGTCATCTTGGGATAATTTGTCTTGATCGGTTTGATATTCGATATATGTAGGTTATACTTGCATAAGAGTCAACTGAGTTTAGTACCATTCACCGTGGATATGTACCCTCTGCGAGTGCATGTATGAGACTCTCATACATGCATGTCCACAACATTAAAAGTTATGATTGAATATAAATCAATTTTCATATATACCATAAACTCTCAATGTGAAACTAAACTCACAAACTCTCAATGTGAAACTAAACACGTATTCGTATTGAAGTCTATTTTTCATTCATTTTTTCAACATAAAGTTAGGCATGATAATTTAGGAAGAGGAAGTCATGGGAGACCATTTGAATAGTTGCTTAAAGGATTAAGAAAAGAAAAAGCTAAGTAGGCAATTAATATTGTTGGAGAATTATTGAATTATAATTTTACATAGGACATTCTATGAGATACAGATCATATGCACTAACTAAATCTATATAGATTTTGTTACTAAAATCAAAAGTGAATTAAGTTGTATGGGCTAAATCAAGGATTCAATCAAAATTTTATATTCAAATAGTCACCACATTAGTGTAAGATAAAGGAGAAAACACAAGGGAGATGATCATAAGTTGTTAAATGAAAATTAAATACTCAAGTCTCTATCACCCTTGCTAGCTAGCGCCACTGTGAAAGAAAAACTCACCAAGAGAACTCAAATTGAGATTGATCACATGAGAAACGCACATACTGATTAATTACTATGTACAATACGTGGTATATATAATCAAGTGATAATGTTCACGTGATAAACACCACACCAATTTTATCTTTGCAGGTTTCTTGCAGCATGCCTAAACACAGATGAAAAATAATGTGACTCCTATTTTGCCTTAATTTGTTTGCATTTGATTTTCTAGAATATTACAATATCATGACATTTTTATACAAATAACCAAGTATTATACACATGCATAAATGCATTATAATAATGCCCAACTACGGTGTATTTATAGGAATTTTTTTTTCAAATGGGGCGTGAATCCTGGGACGTTAGGCTTCTAAACCGTCCACTATGAGCGCTTCCCGATTTATCTTGACGGTCGGTGGAAAACTTCTATGAGACCGAGTCGGTCGCCCGAAATTGAAAAATTTTCCTTAATCGTTTTTTTTTCATAAATGCATTATAATAAGTCACACGGACCTTCCATGCACAAACTTAAAGACTGACTTAATGCCGTACGTAGAACAAACTCAGTCTGATCTAGATAGTACGAAGGTCAACAAAGAAACATGAAACATTGATTCTACGGAAATTTACCAAAAGACGTATCTAACTATTCGTAATTACCGAAAGGAGTACTATAGTTTCTATTATACCAAAGGGCACATCCTATATAGTGAAGTTACTTTTATACCCCTCCCGCCAAAGAATGACTTTATCAAACACAGTTTCGAGACAACCGAACCACTTTATCAATAAAATATTAATTTGTGGTTCGGATGGGTAGCAGTCGAATTTTTCTCAGCCAATATATATATGTGAAATGATTTGCACAAGTCAAATGATCACGAATGTACGTATATATTGCTTCCATGCACAACTCGATTCATCACCAAAGCACCTGAGGAAAATAGGTTGTCGAAGGAGAAAAAGGAAACAACAAAATAGGTTGTCGAAGGAGAAAAAGGAAGCAACAGATTGGTAACTAAGAGAAATAGGAATGTACGTATGATTGTCATCTTTGATATGGTATCAGATATAGTTTTAATCAAGTTAAACTCTTTGTACTATTTTTATTTTGGAGGAGGCTTAGGGTGATATGCATTACATGATATCAGGGCCTGAGAGTGCATGATGTCATTAGATTTCAGGCAATAGGAGAGGCTGAAAAATTTTGTTTCAGGCCCTCGGAGGGACTGAAATAAAAGAAATTCAGACCCTCCCAGGACCTGGCCTGAATTTATTTTATTTCAGGTCCAGGGAGGGGCTGAAATCAAATGATTTCAGGCCCTCCCTGGGCCTGAAATGTAATGAGGTGTGCCCGGAGTAGGCCTGAAAGGAAATGATTTCAAGCCCTGCCTGGGCCTGAAATAATTTTATTTCAGGCCCGACCTGAGCCTGAAATAAAATGATTTCAGGCCCTGGTAGGGCCTGAAATCAAATCCCTGGGCCTGAATCAAATGATTTCAGGCCCTCAGGGGCTCCTAGGGCCTTTATTATCAATTTCAAAGTTTGATAAAGTTAATTGTAATTTTTTTCAGGGATGATAATGTTGTTGACGAAATTCTCTCTGAGATATGGAATACTCTTGATGATAATGTGGCTACGGGGAAAGGATTAGAAATAACTAGTAATAATATTCCATTATCTTCCCAGTATGGTGATAATAGCATTACAAGGAATTTGGCAATTGATCTAAATGAAGAAGCAAATAATTTAGAAGATGAGGGTTTGAATTCTTCTACAAGAGTAGTTGAAATCTTTCAGCCAACCTGGAGTGGGGAGGAAGAAATTGAAATCCGGAATGTAGAAGAATTTGTACCCAGTACAAGTGTACTAGAATTCCAAGCTGATGATATGCAGATTGAGCAATATGAATTCCCCCCAGATCAGTACAGTGACCTAGAGGAGGAGTTTCCATTAGCTGAAGATCCATATATTTTGAATTCTCGATTGCTTGCTGGGCCAATTCGAGAGCTAGAGGCAAGAGATGAGCATGAATTTTTTGTGGGGCAGATATTTCCATCTAGAGAAGAATTCAAGAATGCACTTGTTAAACATGCGATGGTTAAGCATATGAAATATAACCCAGTTGACACCCGGAAAAACAGAGTTAAAGCAGTGTGTTTTAACCAACCATGTACATGGAGAGTAGTAGGAAGGGGGGAAGTAGAGTTCACTGTTACAAAATATATAAAGGAACACCAATGTCGAAGTGCTAGGGAAAGTGCTGATCATCATGCATGCTCTTCATCATTTGTTGCTTCTTTTGTTGAAGAGCAATTTCTTCATAATGAACAATACAAATCAAGTATGATTATTTCAGATATTAAAGCTAGATTTGGAGTGACGATATCATACAGAAAAGCATACATAGCTAGGGAGAAAGCATTGAAAAAGGTTGTTGGAGATTATGATGAGGCATACAGAGATCTCCCACAATATCTGCGTGAGTTAAGAGCTAGAGATCCTGAAACTTATGTGGCACTATGCACGAATGGTGACAATCAGTTCCAGAGGTGTTTTTGGGCTTTTGGTGCTTGCCGAAGGGTGTTCAGGTCTTATTTGCGTAGACTTATCGGAATTGATGCGACACACCTAAGAGGAAAGTATCCAGGAGTATTGTTGATTGCAACGGCGATTGATGGTAATGACAATGTTCTCCCAGTTGCCTTTGCAATAGCTGAAGTAGAATGTGGGTCTGCTTGGGAGTGGTTTTTGGATCATACAAAGAGGTTCTTTGCTGTTGATGATCACTCACTCACCATAGTATCAGATAGACATCGGGGCATTATATCAGCAGTCAGAAAAGTATTCACAAACGTGCATCATGCTTTTTGTTGCCACCACATGTCTTGTAATATGGTAACTGATACTGGAAGTAGAGCTGGTGTAGGTTTGTTTTGGGCAGCAGCACGAGCCAACACAACACTCCAATATGATATGATAATGCAGATAATGCTCGAAAAACATCCAGATGCTCATAAGTGGCTTCAGAACATTGACCCTAAAAGGTGGGCAAATGCACACTTTACTGGGAGAAGGTACAGAATGCTTACCACGAATTGTGTGGAGAGCTTGAATGCTTTGTTTAAATCTACACGTGAGCTTCCCATAAATAGGTTAATTGATAATACAAGAAGAAAGGTAGCTCAATGGTTCTATAACCGTAGAGAGGAAGTTTCCAAATGGCATGTTGCTTTGACACCTCATGCTACAAAAGAAATGGAATCAAGGAGAGAGAAAGCTAGAGCTTATAAGGTTCACCCTTACTCTCAATCAGAAATGGAGGTAGAAACATGGGGCACTTCATACATTGTTGATTTGGAAAAAAAACTTTTGTTATTGTGGGGAGTTTCAAATTTCAGGACTCCCTTGCTCACATGCTATAGCTGTAATAGTTCACAGGAATATCGATACAATCCGATATTGTGAGCATTATTTTTATTCTGAAACTTGGAAGTGGGTTTACATGGATCGTATTTACCCTTGTAGAAGCAAGCAGTTTTAGCCTAGTGGAGTAAACAACATTACAGTTCGATGTCCCCGTAGCCTTGTGCAGCCTGGTAGACGAAAGAAGGCACGGATTGAGTCAAGACACAATGGCAAGGTGAAACTTAAATGCAGCCGGTGCAAACAACTTGGCCATAATAAAAGGACATGTAGAATGCCGCCAGCCCCAAGGTCTTGAGTTAATTGGTTTATGAATTACAGAAATTTTCTGATGGAAGTGTTTATTTTGTAAGGAGGATAACTGAATGTATAGTATTCTTTAAAAAAACTAGTTGTTAATGTTATGACTTATAGAAGTATTTCAATATTATGATACATTTTACCTTGTGTTATAAGCAGAATATATCAGAATCGAAGTCGTATCATTTGTAAACCCAAAATAATGTTATTTCAGGAACTTGAAGTCCTGAAGTCCTGTGTTTTCTGAAAATCTATTGTTTAACCCCCTCTGATTTTTGCTTTGTTAAATGAGTGTTGTGTGCCAACTGATACTGTATCAACACAGTTTTAGATAATAATTAGGACTTTGTTTGGAGACGAAAAATAGCATATCCTAGCTAAAATACCAATAATTAGGTAAAGTCTGAGAACTGATAATGAGGTTTGAAAAATCCAAATATGCTAGGTCCATCATACAAACCTCCTGATGTGCCAAATTCTGATAATATGAGGTTTTGATGTGAATGGAATTCAATTGTGGTGTGCAATGTGTATTTAGGTACTCTCCTTCTTTTAAAAATGTGGTCACAACATGTTTATTTATTTAAAAGATTGGCGTATAAAAATTTAATCATACTGTAAATAATTTTTTTGCAACCAGAGGCGTGGACTTGAAACAATATGTTTCAGGCCCAGCTTGGGCCTGAAATGATAGCATTTCAGGCCCAGTGTGGGCCTGAAATAACTCATTTCAGGCCCAAGCTGGGCCTGAAATAATGTCATTTCAGTCCCAGATAGGGCCTGAAATAATATCATTTCAGGCCCTTCTTGGGCCTGAAATACTAGCATTTCAGGCCCAGTTTGGGCCTGAAATAAATCATTTCAGGCCCCCTCTGGGCCTGAAATAATGTCATTTCAGGCCCACCATGGGCCTGAAATCAAAATAGTTCCCTAAAAAATTACTGATGTAATTGACAACAATTACAGTTTAAAGATTAGAGATTACAAAAAAACCATGGATCGAAAGAAATGCTCCATTGATTTCAATATCAATTACATACATTATAACTACAAATATACACACTTACATATATGGATTGTAGCAACAAAAAAAAATTACAGATTTAGAGGACAGAACTTGTCTCTCATTATTTTGTATCCCAACTGAAAACGATAAGGGTTCATTTGTTTTTGGCTATTTTTGGTAGATCGTTGAAAGACCATACTTTCAGCAAACAGCATGATGAAGAAAGCACAATCCAACCTGAAACAAGCATTATGAGTCAGTGTTGTTAGCATATAAATTAAAGATGTGACAGAATATTCTATATTTACCTACAAGATGTGACAGAATAGATCATTTGACACACAACAGGGCAGCAACTAGCACACAACAGTGCATTGTCAGTTATTATATCTGACCGTATCACTTGGTACACAACAGTGCAGCAACTGGATTTGAATAAACATCACTCAATTGTTTTGTTTTTGTTGACAATATATTATATAGAATAACAACATCTACATAATCATAACAACATCGACATAATGAGATTTTTCCATACAAATGGAGGTCAATCGACAACAATGGATTTTTACATCACCAATACAGCATTCAGATTATCTCAAGTTTTACAAAATATGTCCCTCAGAATATTAACTGTCAGCTCAAATCTGATTCTACTCATGTCTCCTTGTTTGAAATCCATCTTCACATCGAACTAGTTGTTAATGTTGTGACTTATAGAAGTATTTCAATATTATGATACATTTTACCTTGTGTTATAAGTAGAATATATCAGAATTGAAGTCGTATCATTTGTAAACCCAAAATAATGTTATTTCAGGAACTTGAAGTCCTGTGTTTTCTGAAAATCTGTTGTTTAACCCCCTCTGATTTTTGTTTTGTTAAATCATTGTTGTGTGACAACTGATACTGTATCAACACAGTTTTAGATAATAATTAGGACTTTGTTTGGAGACGAAAAATAGCATATCCTAAGCTAAAATACCAATAATTAGGTAAAGTCTGAGAACTGATAATGAGGTTTGAAAAATCCAAATATGCTAGGTCCATCATACAAACCTCCTGATGTGCCAAATTCTGATAATATGAGATTTTGATGTGAATGGAATTCAATTGTGGTGTGCAATATGTATTTAGGTACTCTCCTTCTTGTTTATCTTATAAAAATGTGGTCATAACATGTTCATTTATTTAAAAGATTGACGTATAAAAATTTAATCATACTATGGAAATAATTTTTTTGCAACCAGAGGCGTGGGCCTAAAATGATAGCATTTCAGGCCCAGTGTGGGCCTGAAATAACTCATTTCAGGCCCAAGCTGGGCCTGAAATAATCATTTCAGTCCCAGATAGGGCCTGAA
>JAGFNQ010008727.1:0-40063 GCA_024364735.1 Boesenbergia rotunda | reverse complement strand
CCATTTACAAATATGGTGTAAAGGTCTCAATAAGCTAGAATAAAGTTGTCAATGGGCTGCGCTTAGGATTTGTTTGACCGTTAAGACTATCCTAGGCCCGATAGGATTGTGCCAATATTTACACGCCCAATTTATTAATTAATTAAATTTTAAAAATAAAATCTAAAAACAAATTTCCGAAGCTCAATTTATAGAAAAATTAGTAATATTTTAGAATTTTGGAGCTCAATTTAGTAATCTTATATTTAATTTAACGGTAAATTACAGAAAACTCCTCAATCCCCATTTGATATTTGCTTTCACTCCCCGTTTGATAAATCCTTTGCATTTTTACTTCTTGATGGATTGAATATAAAAGAATGAAAATTGAGTATACATTAATGAAAAATGAGTATAAAAAAGTGAAAAGTGAGTATAAAAGAATGAAAATTGAGTATACAGTTTCTTGATGTGGTGGATGCAACCTTACATACTCAAATTTCTAACTTTTATACTTAATTTTTTTCAAATAATACTTACAAAGCTGTCTTGTCAATCTTATCAGGGGTTGTATGTAAATAAAACTTTGCATAGGGATTACATGCAAATGTGAGTTTGAAAGTGGAGAGTTTAAGAAAATTTATCCTTAATTTAACCAAAACACTCTTTTAATTAGTGATTTTTTGGAAAAAAAAATCTAGTTAAAAATGTTTTTGATCAAATTAAATATAAAATTATTAAATTTATCAAAAAAAAATTGAAACGCCCTTATTTTTTTTCCTATTCTTATGATTTTTTTAATTTTTATTTTAAAATTTTTCTAATTTTGGTTATATATATATATTTCTTTTTTCATATTTTTAAAATTTTCATTTTCTATTCTGATGATTACTTCTTTTTCTTAGGAACACCCTAAAACTGTTTAGTAGACATTACTTAAGTGAAAAAGGGCGATTCATTCGTCCGGACCAGTATGAAAGCATCTCCGCTCAAAAATATCCCCAACATCTAAGCTGCAAGAATACCCACTATAAGAAAAAAACAAAGGTGATAGAATAATCGGTTGCTATTCCTAAACTAGCGACTAATTAACGACGATTATTTCTGTGGTAATAAAATTAGTCATTGATATCATTTAACCACGAATGTTTAATTCTATTGATAAATAATGACGGATTTAAATTGCCTATCATTAAATTTAGCTACGAAATTAATATTTCGTCACGTAGGTTCTAATAAAATAGATCATCTGAGTAAGAATAAATTTTTTATTGATCAAAGATACTAATATATATATTTTTATTTTTTCACATTAACTCTATTAAAAGTATTAGCGATGTTTGATACGTTTGTTTTTCATTTTCATTTTTTATAAAAAATATAATTTTCTAAAAATCGTGTTTAGTTTGTATTTTTCAACCTTATTTTTTTAAAAAAAATATAACGTTTTCTAAAAAATTAAAAAATAAAATAAAATTATTTTTTAAAAAATAAAAAAAATATAATTTTTAAAAAAATAAAAATAAAAAATAGAGCAAATCAAATATCTTTATTTATTCACTTTTATACTAGTTAGTTGTGTATTTCTTATTTGCTCTGGACTATAAAGTTGTGCGACAGCTAATCTGTCCAAAATTGAATGGATTAAATTAATATTTTTGAATCGATCGAACATTTTAATAAAAGTAAATAAATTAAAATGATAAAATTTTAATTAATTCGATTTAAGATTGAAATTAACTAAAGTTTTTAATAATAATATATTTTTATTCGATTTTAATTTTTTCAGGTCGATGGTTTTTAAAACCATGTATATTTTTAGGGATGATAATAGGACGAGTGGAGACGAGTTTGTCATTCTCATCTTTACCCTCGAATTATATCTCCGTCTCGATCCTCACCCCGATTCTCAATTTTATCTAATCGAGGAATCCCTATCCTCGACCCCGCGGGGATTAAATCTCCATACTCATCCCGATTCCCGTTTTAAATTGATTCGCTATTAACATTTAACTCTAGATATTATAAAATATTATGTAAAATATACTTATATTATAAAAATTATTATTATTATTATTATTATTATTGGGACTATCAGGGCGGGTTTGGGGATGGGGATAGTATCCCTATACCCGCCCCCAATCTACTGCGGGTATTTGAAAAAAAACCCTGAACCCGAACTCATACCCGATAATGCCCCCGAACCCACCACCTTGTTTCAGGTTTTTCCTACATAGCCCCGAAGCCACGAGTAAAATTGTCATCCCTATATATGCTTATCATTGTTGATAAGGTGGTTAGCCACGTATCGCCATGTCGATTGAAAGGGCATTATTTGGTAGAAGAGGTTTTGGCGACAAGACATATTCCCCGGTCGGGAATCATTTCCCGACCAGGATGTTCTCCCGAGCAAATGTTCGGCCTGCCCAAGAAGATATGCTACTCCCGATTGAGAATCTGTCCTGGTCAGGAACATGAATAGGCCCCGGGGAAGTTGATTGGACTGAGTGGGAAGATGAGTTCTCCCGATTGAGGACGAGGTAGACACTTCATGGGAGGGAGTATATCCTTTACTAACTAAGATATTAGGTGACAGCTCGTTATTAAGACCGTTGTTAATACTTTTAATAGTGTCGGCTGTGTATTAAATTGCAAAGGAGAAACGGTAGATGTTTTAATAATGTCATTTATTGCGTAATTACAAAGATAACGGACAAATTGAATGCTAGAAGGACTGGAAAAAGAGGAGAACCCAAGATAAAAAGGTAAGGAAGGACATAGGAAAATGTCTAAATTTTCTCACTCTCACATTATACTACTTTTCTGCATTCTTTGATCCTAGATTGACTTGAGCGTCGGAGTGGGATCACCGGAATACTTTCCGGCACCCTACTAACGTTCTTTGAAGTTGTTTCCTCATGTCGTCTTCCTCACTCGTTGAACTTGTCGCATCACCGGCAATCGTCATCTTCCCTGTTAGCTTCTGGATCATTTTGGCGTCATCTGTGAGAAATAGTATTCAAGCAGAAGCTACTAATCGAATGGCAAACACTAGTGATGGGGTTGAATAGCCCGTGGCGGGCACGTGGGATGAAGAAGCCGAGTGGCATGACACGATGGGTCGAAGTGACACTCCTTCTCGGGCCTTAGGACCCCCTCGGGAGGCACACCTCGGAAGGTCAGCCAGAAGACCCCTCCCGGGATCACCCTGGGGGTTGAGGCCCGAGAGCCCCTTGGGAGTTATAACGCCCACTCGAATTGGAAGACCCCGAGATTACCTCGGGAGGCGAAGCCCAAGTAATGAGCGACCTCAAGTGATAGTCTCCCCCCCTCTTTTTACGGATCTACGGATACGCATCCCCGTCAGAAGGAGTCATCATGACCCTCAGATGTCACAATGGGTCGAAAGCGTGATAACGACGCAGACCGTTTCAAAGGCTATCCAGTAACCGCCAAAATGGGGGGAGGATGTGGCATGAGTCATGGAGACGTGGCACAGATCAAGGGAACACGCCAAGTCTGCCGCCATCAGTATCAAAGGTAGTTCATCCCCTCCGGTAAGGGGGTTATGCTCTCTTAAACTCTACACACCTTTCCTTAGGGATGGCAATTTTCCCCGCGGATTTGGATATCCGCGGGGAAAATCCGAAACGGGGCGGGTATGGGGAGGTATTATCGGGTTTGGATTCGGGTTCGGGGATTTTTAAAAATCCCCGAAATAGATTGGGGCGGGTATGGGGATGCTATCTCCATCCCCGAACCCGCCCCGATATCTTTAATAATAATAAAATATTAATAATTATTAAAATAATTCAATAATATTAATATTATAGATGTGTGAAAACCCTAATGAGTATCGCTCACTAGTCACTCACCGTCTCCCATAAGTTGGAAATCTCATTGTTTTTACAACCATGTTTGGGAAATCCTTTTTTTTTAACTTGGAAAAAAAATGGATATTTCAAGTGGGGATGGGGACGGGGATGGAGATTTACTCCCCGTGGGTTCGGGGACGGGGATTCCCCGATTAAGTAGAGGCAGGGATGGGGACGGGTTCGGGGATGGAGATTTACTTCGGGGACGGGTATGGGGACGGCAAACCCGTCCCCGACCCGCCCCATTGCCATCCCTACCTTTCCTTTCTTGCTGCTTTTACTCTCCCTCAATACATTGACTTGAGCGTCGGAGTGGGCTCCGCCGAAAAATCTCCGGTGTATTCCCCTAACGCTCGTGTTGATCTCGCAGGGCACTGAGTTCCTCCCCGCCACAACGACTACCACATGGGCAGAACCCCGGTGACTGGACATCGTCGTCGATTCCTTCCGGAACAAATTTGGCGTCGTCTGTGGGAAACTAGCAAAGCACCTGAAGGAGCAACGATGACAGGACCGGAGAGACAACCCCTTGTCCCTATGGGGGAGGACCTTGATGTGCACAAGGTCTTGCCAGAAGACCTCGCCAACCCGCGAGAAGAGGGAGGACCCAAGGAGAAATGGAGGGAGGTCGAGAGTGAGGAAGTACAGATTCACCCTCAATGAGGAGGGGGAGGTACGCGCATCGCCCTCGACCTCGCGCCGGAATTAAGAAGTCGTCTCGTAGACTGTCTGCGAAACCATAAAGACGTTTTCGCTTGGCCGCTGAAGAGAACAAAGGGCCCACCGGCGTTGGCCATGCACCACCTGCATGTTACCCAAGGAGCCCGTCCTGTGAAGCAAAGACGGAGGCACTTCACCCCCTGACCAAGATAAGTCTATTCGAGACGAAGTTCAGAAGTTGTTAAATGTCGGACACATTAGAGAAGTCCAATTTCCGACCTGGTTGGCCAATGTGGTCCTCGTCCCCAAGCCCGGAGGCAAATGGCGGTTTGCATCGACTTTCATGACTTGAACAAAGCCTGCCCGAATGACTGCTATCTCCTGCCTCGGATAGACCGGTTGGTGGATTCTACGGCCGGTTGTGAGTTCATCTCGATGTTAGATGCTTACCAAGGCTATCACCAAGGCCCCCTCGCTCCTCAAGACTAGGAGAAAGTCAGTTTTGTGATGGTCAACGACACGTATTGCTACAACGTCATGCCTTTCGTCTTACGCAATGCTGGGGCTACGTACCAGCGGATGAGGGACAAAGTCTTCAAGCACCAGATCGGGAGGAACATCAAGGTGTACATGGACGACATCCTAGTAAAGACTGATAAGGGAGGGGATATGATAGCCGATCTCGAAGAAACGTTCGCCACCTTGAGAGCCAACAGACTGAAGTTGAACCCTGCTAAGCGTTTGTTTGGCGTAAAAAGCGGCAGGTTCCTGGGATACATGGTGACATAGAGGGGAATCGAAGCCAACGTGGAGAAGGTAAAAGCCATTCTGGATATGACGCCCCCGCACAACTTCAAGGAGGTGCAGCGGCTGAATGGAAGGATCACGATACTATCCAGATTCATCTCCAAATCTACAGACAAGACCCTCCCCTTCTTCAAGATTTTGAGGAAAGCCGCCAAGTTTGAGTGGGACGACCAGTGCGAGAATGCTTTTACAGAATTGAAGGCTTATCTCTCCGCCCTCCCCCTTCTCCATAAACTTGTGGCAGGGGAGACCCTGTTTGTCTACCTGTCGGTCACAGAGCAAGCGGTAGGCTCGGCGCTCGTCCGAAAACAAGATCGGGTGCAATATCCCGTATATTTCTTTGGACACCTTCTGAAGGATGCGGAGACACGCTACACCACGATGGAGAAACTGGCTTATGCCTTGGTCTTGATGGCTCGAAGGTTAAGGTCATATTTCTTAGCACATCCCATCGTGGTGCTCACCAACAACCCGCTTGCCCGAGTCCTCACTAATCCCGAGGCTTCGGGAAGGCTAATCAAATGGACGACAGAATTGAGTGAGTACGACATCGAGTATCAGCCTCGCGTCGCTATCAAGGCCCAAGCCCTTTCCGACTTCATGCTGGAGATCGTCCCGGAGGACGAGGCCGAAGGAATGTGGAAGGTCTATGTACATGGGTCCTCCGACAGCCAGCATAGCGGGGTTGGAGTGTTGCTAATTTCCCCTCGGGGAGACATGTTACATTTATCCATCAGGCTCCACTTCAAGGCTACCAACAACGAAGTCAAGTATGAGACAATCCTAGCGGGGCTGCAAGTAGCCCAGCACATGGGGGCCTGTCGGGTTACGGTATACTCAGACTCACAATTGGTAGCGCAACAGATAAAGGGCAACTTTGAGGTCCGGTGTGAGCGAATGCAGAAGTATGTAGCCCTTTACGAACAGCTGAAGGTCTCCTTCTCGGAGATCATCTTGCAGAAGATCTCCAGGTCGGACAACATGTGGGTTGACGAGTTGGCCAAACTGGCCAACTCCATATCCACCTGGCAGCTAGACGAGCCTCGCGCAGCGGAAGAGACGGTCGCACAAATTGGAGAGGAAGATGGGGGCTATAGCCGGATAGACTAGAGGGATCCCTACATAGCGTTCCTGCGAGATGGGACAGTTACAGGTGGGGACCAAGGGGGTCGGCTATTCCGCCATCGGATAGTCAGATTCACACTGATCGGGGATCAGCTATATAGGAGGGCCTTTGCCCGCCCCTCCTAAAGTGCATCGGGCTGGAGGAGACTGACTACGTGATGAGAGAAGTACACGAAGGCATCTGCGGGAGTCACATTGGGGGAAAATCCTTGTCTCGGAAGATCCTTTTGGCAGAGTACTTTTGGCCTACCTTGCAAGTCGATGCTCTCAAGTTCATGGCTGGGTGCGAGGCCTGTTAAAGACATCAGCATGTGAAGCACCGCCCGACGGAGCCCTTGCGAGTTTCTACAGTATCCTGTTGGATCGGGTTGGACCAGCTAGAGGGGGGTAAATAGACAAAAAAAAATTATGAAAGTGGAGGCACTCGTCTTTAAAAAAGAAACTTGGTCGCAACTGAGAAAGTTGCTTCCAAGGCAGTGGGCGCTCAATAAAAATCTCCTTGTGGCGGAGAAGCCTTACAAAAATAGCATGTTAGACTTTTAGAGATTTTACAAGAATGAATAAAAATGATTGATTCAAAAGGTTGAAACTCTAAGTCTATTTATAGTCTAAGAGAATAAATCTGGATTGTTGATTGTTGAGGAATTTTCACTTGACCGTTGATCCATGGATGTAATCTGGATGGTTGATCTTGGATGGGATTAAACTGCATCCATTGGATCTGATTAAAGGATAAAGTTATCCTTTAAGAGATAAAGTTTAATTACTGCTCGCAACAGATAAATAACTTTATCATCTGCTCGCAACAACTTTAATCACATCTCTTCTTTATCCCAGTCGGTAAGGCTGGTGATATACGTAGGCGAGGTTGCTGGTTTGAATCTTCACAGCAACAAATAAAATCTTTTTTTTTCAAGTGCCTGGTTTGACTTGGTCAAACAAACCAGTCTTTTGGTTTATCTTCTGGGTGATTTCCGGCCAACCGGAGTTAGGCTCACCCGAACCCGACTCCGGCCTTTCGCCCCTCGAGCGTCCTTCCTCCCGGCTTCTCGTCCCTCGGACACCGCGCACATCCTTCTCGCTCCACCGGTGTACTCTTCCGTAGCTTCCGCGTCCCTCGGATTGTACCGAGCCCGTCGACTCACTTCCCCGCACAATCCTTCTCGTCCGCTATGTCTTACGCTTGACTTCCTCCGTACCTAAGCTCCTGCACACTTAGCAGAGGGATTAAACACACCAGGACCTAACTTAAATCGGTTGATCACATCAAAATCACCCAGGGGTACTTACAATCTCCCCCTTTTTGATGTGCATCAATCCGAGTTAAGTTAGGGTAATCAAAATAAAAAACATGCATAATAATGTAAATAGTAAAACTTAAATTTCAAGTAAATTAAAATTCTACCCCTTAACTTAATACTATTCCTCCCCATTTGATCACATCAAAAAAATAGGAAAATATAATTAAGGAAGAAGAAAACGCGTTATCATAGATTTTTCAAATTTTAAAATGACATATTTTTTCAAAGTTAATTCTATTTTTTTTTGTAAAAAAAATAACTTAAATTTTTTTTTTGATAAAATCCACAGCTGATGAGGAGTTCCAAAAAATTTGAAAAAAATCTGAATATTTTTGTTAATGTCGAAGATGAAGATATGAGTTTGGACAAAAATTTTGAGTTTTAAATTCGTTCATCAAGTCCAAAAATGACAAACCAACACATAATAGTTTTTGAAGAATAAATTTTAAAAAATTAAAAAAATACTTCGAAAAATTTGAAAAAAAAATTGTAATGAGTCTTTCTCCTAAACTCTTAATTTCAAATTTCGAGGGGAAAAAATATTTGAAAATTTTTGAAAGAAGTTCCAGTAGATAGACAACATAATTGTGCATAAAAAAAATAATGACATAATTTTTGTTAGAGAAACAAAATGCGCACATATATAATAACCAAAAAAAATTATCAGTTTAATACAAATTTAGGAACCCAAAATAAGCTCCTGTCTACAGGATTAATTAAAAACTTAGGCGGAATATAGCTTTTGGGCATCTTTTTAAATTGGCCCTTATGATTTTTAAAATACCAATTTAAATTATCAGGAAAGCTATTTTTCTTTTGGCGTAAATATGCAATATCAAGTTCTAATTTTTGCACCAAGTTTTTCAAATTATCATTTTCATTTTTTAAAATTTCAGACGAGGATGTAAGTGTTAATTCATTTTTTAATTTTTAATTTTCTTTTTCTAATCTACAATTTGATTTGAGCAAAGCTTTAACTCCAGCATATAACTGTTCATGAGGAAGAAAACAAACCTCACTTACCGGGTCGCTTTCGAAAAGTGAGGTTTTTTCTTCGTCGTCGGTTTCTTCTGACGTCTCTCCCCCTTCATCAGTGCTCCCTTCTTGATGATTTGCCATCAGTGCAAGTCCCGCGTATTCTTGACCTTCCGACTCTTCTGACGAGGACTCATCCCAGGTGGCCTTCAGTGCCTTTTTCTTCTTTGGCTGGTTTTTGAGTTTAGGACACTGGTCCTTCAGGTGTCCCTCCTCTTTACAGTTGTAACATCTGATTATTCGCTTCTTTGGGGGCCGTCTTCTTTTCTGCGTTCTTGACAATTTGTTAGCTTTAAAAAAACTTTTAAAAGAACTTACCATTTTTGTTGTTTCGTCGTCAGTCGAGGATTCCTCGTCGAATTGGATCTTCCTTGTGTTCAGTGCGACGATGCCTGCTTTCTTATTCTTTTCTACAAAATGAGATTCGTGAAGTTCTAAAGTAGAAAATAATTGCTCTAATGTACTTATCGCTAAATCTTTCGAAACGAAATAAGCGTCGATTACCGAGGTCCATTCCGGGGTTCTCGGAAACATATTTAAGATATACCTTTGAGCGTCCCGACTTGTTACCTTTTCTCCGAGGTTTTCAAGGTCTGTGATTAGTTCCTTTACCTTGGCGTGTAAATGCGCAACTGATTCTTCATCCTCCTTTCGGAGGTTTGTCAGTTGGCTTCGAAGAAGGTCTCGTCGCGTTAGTTTTGCCTCTGAGGTACCTTCATGCAATTCCAGGAATTTCTCCCAGAGCTCTTTTGCCGAGTTGTAATTTCCGATGTGGTTGACTTCTTGTGCGGGAAGAACGGCTAGCAGATGAAATTCCGCTTTGCCGTTTGCTACAAAGTCCGCTTGCTCCTTCTTAGTCCACAACTCTATTTCTTTATCCTTGTCGTTGTTGTCTTTTGGAACTGAAAACCCATTTTTCATAATTAATAGCAGTTCAATATCTATTTTAAAAAATACCTGCATTCGGCGCTTCCACATCGCGAACTCCCCCTCAAATTTCGACGGATAGATTACGGCTCCAACCATTTTCTCGAAATTGCTGCAGTCGGCGGTTAGTCCTTCTGCGGCGACCTTGGCTCTGATACCACATGTTGGATCAGGTTGGACTGGCTAGAGGGGGGTGAATAGACAAAAAAAATTATGAAAGTGGAGGCACTCGTCTTTAAAAAAGAAACTTGGTCGCAACTGAGAACGTTGCTTCCAAGGCAGTGGGCGCTCAATAAAATCTCCTTGTGGCGGAGAAGCCTTACAAAAATAGCACGTTAGACTTTTAGAGATTTTACAAGAATGAATAAAAATGATTGATTCAAAAGGTTGAAACTCTAAGTCTATTTATAGCCTAAGAGAATAAATCTGGATTGTTGATTGTTGATTGTTGAGGAATTTTCTCTTGACCGTTGATCCATGGATGTAATCTGGATGGTTGATTTTGTATGGATTAAACTGCATCCATTGGATTTGATTAAAGGATAAAGTTATCCTTTAAAAGATAAAGTTTAATTACTGCTCGCAATAGATAAATAACTTTATCATATTCTCGCAACAACTTCAATTACATCTCTTCCTTATCCTAGTCAGTAAGGCTGGTGATATAAGTAGGCGAGGTTGTTGGTTCGAAGCTTCACAGCAACAAATAAAATCTTTTTTGTTTCAAGTGTCTGGTTTGACTTGGTCAAACTGACCAGTCTTTTGGTTCATCTTCAGGGTGATTTTCGGCCAACTGGAGTTAGGCTCACCCGAACCCGACTTCGGCCTTTCGCCCCTCGAGCGTCCTTCCTCCCGGCTTCTCGTCCCTCGGACACCGTGCACATCCTTCTCGCTCCACCGGTGTACTCTTCCATAGCTTCCGCGTCCCTCAGATTGTACCGAGCCCGTCGGCTCACTTCCCCGCACAATCCTTCTCGTCCGCTACGTCTTACGCTCACTTCCTTCGTACCTAAGCTCCTGCACACTTAGCAGAGGGATTAAACACACCAGGACCTAACTTAAATCGGTTGATCACATCAAAATCAACCAGGGGTACTTACATATCCTGCCCTTTTGATCAATGGGGAATGGACATCATGGGATCCTTTCCCGTTAGGCCCCAACAAAAGAAATTTCTGCTGGTCCTCGTGGATTACTTCTCTAAATGGGTATAGGTCGAACCCTTGGCGAAAATCACGGAGGGGGTGGTGATGAAAATCCTATGGAGGGACATTGTTTGCCGATACGACATCCGTTATAAGCTGGTGTCGGACAACGAAAGACAATTCTCTAGACGCAAATTGAAGGAGTGGTGCGAAGGGTTAGGCATTCAACAAGCTTTTACCTCAGTCATATACCCACAGAGCAATGGACAAGCTGAGGTCGTCAATCGGGAGATCCTGCGAGGACTCAAGATAAAGCTAGACCACGTCGGAGGCAGTTGGGTCGAAGAACTCCCCAGCATTCTGTGGTCCTACCGGACTACCCCGCGAGAAGGGATGGGCGAGAGCCCTTTCCAACTGGTCTATGGCATTGAAGCCGTCATCCCGCTGGAGGTGGGGGAAGAATCCACATGACGACAATATTATCGCAAGGAAGACAACGATCAAGAACGTCTGATTGATCTAGACCTCATCTTGGAGGTACGGGATAAAGCCGCAGCGAGGTTAGAGGCATATTGGAGAAGGATACAGCAAGCCTACAACCGTCGAGTGATCGCCCGCAGCTTCGAGGTCGGTGACAGAGTCTGGAAGAAGACAAAACCGATGGGTGACCCCGGAAAGCTGGAGCCGCAATGGGATGACCCATATGTTATCATCAAAAAGCTCACCGGGGGTAGCTATTATCTGGAAGACAATAAAGGCAAAAGGTTGGAAAGGCCCTGACATGCCAACCACCTCAGCCCCTACCGTACTCAATGAGGTACGGCGTTATGTATTTTCTTGTTGTATTCTTTATTTTTCCCACCACTTGCAGTATAGTAAATAAAAAGTGCAAGTGAAACGTCATGGGAACGAACACCGAGTCCCCCTGGCTAAAACCCTACAGCCTCTCGGTATGTAGGCTTGGCCTCGGAGCTATACACACCTGGCCAAGAGCTGCAAAACTCCTACATCCTCTCGGTGTATAGGGTTGGCCTCGGAGCTGTACACGCCCGACCAAGAGCTTCTAAAACCCTACAGCCTCTCGGTGTGTAGGCTTGGCCTTGGAGCTGTACACGCACGGCCAAGAGCTGTTAAAACCCTACAGTCTCTTGGTGTGTAGGCTTGGCCTCAGAGCTGTACACGCCCGACCAAGAGCTGCTAAAACCCTACAGCCTCTCGGTGTGTAGGCTTGGTACAGCCCGGCCAAGAGCTACTAAAACCCTACAGCCTTTCGGTGTGTAGGCTTGGCCTCAGAGCTGTACACGCCCGGGCAAGAGATGCTAAAACCCTACAGCCTCTCGGTGCGTAGGCTTGGCCTCGGAGTTGTACATGCCCGGCCAAGAGCTGCTAAAACCCTACAGCCTCTTGGTGCGTAGGCTTGGCCTCGGAGCTGTACATGCCCCGCCAAGAGCTGCTAAAATCCTATAACCTCTCGATGTGTAGGCTTGGCCTCGGAGCTGCACACGCTCGGCCAAGAGCTGCTAAAACCCTACAACCTTTCGGTGTGTAGGCTTGACGTCGGAGCTGTACACGCCCGACCAAGAGCTGTTAAAACCCTACAGTCTCTCAGTGTGTAGGCTTGGTCTCGGAGCTGTACACGCCTGGACAAGAGCTGCTAAAACCCTACAGCCTCTCGGTGCGTAGGCTTGGACTTGTAGCGATACACGCCCCGTTAAAACCCTACAGTCTCTCGGTGCGTAGGCTTGGCCTCGGAGCTATACATGCCCAGCCAAGAGCTGTTAAAACCCTACAGCCTCTCGGTGCGTAAGATTACTCTCGGAGTTGTACATGCTCGGCCAAGAGCTGCTAAAACCCTACATCCTCTCGGTGTGTAGGCTTGGCCTCGGAGCTGTACACGCCCGGCCAAGAGCTGCTAAAACCTTACAGCCTCTCGGTGTGTAGGCTTGGCCTCGGAGCTATACACGCCCGGCCAAGAGATGCTAAAACTCTATAACCTCTCGGTGTGTAGGCTTGGCCTTAGAGGTGTACACGTCCGGCCAAGAGCTGCTAAAACCCTACAGTCTCTCGGTGCGTAGGCTTGGACTCCGAGCTGTACACGCCCGGCCAAGAGCTGCTAAAACCCTACATTCTCTCGGTGTGTAGGATTAGCCTCTGAGCTGTACACGACCGGCCAAGAGTTGCTAAAACCCTACAGCCTCTCGGTGTGTAGGCTTGACCTCGGAGCTGTACATGTCTGACCAAGAGCTGTTAAAACCCTACAACCTCTCGGTGTGTATGCTTGGCCTCAGAGCTGTACATGTCCGGCCAAGAGCTGCCAAACCTTACGACCTCTCGATGTGTAGGCTTGGCCTCGGAGCTGCACAGACCTGGCCAAAAATTGAATATTCTAAGGGGAACAAGAAATCTATCAAAATATAAGAAGTCCAGCGATGTCATCATTCAATGGTGAAACAATTACATACTTGTCTTACAAGAGAGAACTTAAAAGGAAGAAAATACAGTGGCCAAAGAGTGGTCAGGTAGTTTATGCCTGGGTCAAGAAGGATCCTATAAGGCCTTCTCTTCAAGGGGAAGATTGTCTCAGACACGCTGGACGATTATTGCGCGCAAGTCCGAGCCTGACTTCAACAACTGATCCTTCTCTAACTGACTAATGGCGCCATAGAAGCCCTGTTTGAGGTGCTTCAATGCTTGCACGACCACCACCTCGGCATACTCCTCCAATTCCATGTACTTAGTCTTGAACTCTGCCTCGGTCCGGGATAGTTGAGTCGCATGAACACTCTGTTGCTGCTGTATCTTGGCCTCGGCCTCCTCCTTGGCAACCTTCAGCGTCACCACTTCCTGGAGTAGGCAGTCCTGAGCCTCTTGCATCTCCTGGAGCTTCTGGGTAGCAGCAGTAGCTTGGGCCTTGTCCTGGGTAACCTGCTCCTGGAGGTCTGCGGCATGGAAGCACGCCAGCTCTAAGTCGTATTCTTTTATAGTCATCAGGCGCTCCCATTTCGTATCCCAATCCTCCAAGGTTTTCTTTGCAGATTCCAGAAGGTTGACTTGATCGGACAACTCCTTTGTCCGGGCCTGGAGTTGCTTCCGTTCCTAGGATAGCTTCTGCAGTTCCTCCGTAAGGGTGTAATTCATCTCGGATCCAAGGCATTCTCGGAGTCTATACCCATGCAGGGTATCCTCAGCCACTATTAAAGCACTAAGATAATGCTATATTTTCTCTCGAAGAGCCCGGTTGACCTCCAATTGAATGAGGTCGGCCTCACAGACCCGACCAGTTTTCGCCTCGGCATCTGCCACCCACTGGAGGAGGTCTTCAGTGACCCCTTTGGAACAAAGCAAACGACTGGTATCCGCGCAATTGGAAGCATCGTACGGGGCAGATACAGACAGTTAGTAAAAGGCTATGAAATAAATAAAAAGCGTGCTAAAATACTTACCGACAATAGAGATTGATGTAATATGCCCAAGTAGTGGGGTGATCCAGCTACCCGCCATGGTAGAACAGGAGAAGGAAGAATTCCCTCAGTAGAAGACCCTGACTAACTGGGAACGTCTCTGGGGTCAGGGGCATCTTCCTCTGAACTTGAAGCGCTAGGAGAACCCTTAGAAGCAAGCCCCTTTATTCGGATGGACTGAGAATTGGTCGCCACCTTCTTCTTCACCTTTGGGGCCTTTCAGTGAGAGCGGGGCAGATCCTTGGGCACCTCTTTGTCGTGAGGAGCAGCCGGAGGGTCGACTGGGGGAGCTGGGACATCAACGACGGGAGCAATGGCCTCAACGGCGGAGGAAGAAGTGTTGGGTGTAAACCCTTGGATGGCTTGAGGAGTTCCTAAGCAACCACGGGGTTGAACATGAGAGACCTCTCTATGTCTATGGATTAAAATTTAATCCGAATAGAGACTCGTCTCCCAAATGACCGTCTCGTCGTAGTGTTAATTAATCTGAATCACAACTTAGACAAAACCAAGGTTAAGGCATTGTAACTTTTCGGATTAATTAACCGCGGAAAAGACGACGAATGGATCGCCGGTTTTTGTGTAAAATACAGCAATTCGAAAACTAGTAAAATAAATTTTTGAAAAATATATTGGAAGATTTAGGGTTATCGAGAGTGTAAATAATTTAACCCTAAATATTATTTGAGGTGGATTGTAATAAAAGAGAGGGGTAAATGGTTAAAACATTAACCCTAAGGGTTTAATGTGAAATTGAGGAATGTGAGGGGTCTTTCCGCAAAAGACCCCCCTTTTGTATTAAACCTCTCGGCCGCAGCCAAGACCCGCAGGTGCCGACTCCTTCTCTTCTCCCCTTCCGCGTGCCCTAGCCACAGACGCGCCAACCCGACTTCTCTTCTTCCTCCCCTCGCGAACCCTAGCCGCAGGCGCCGACCTCTTCTTCTTCCGCTTTCCTCTCCTCATCGCGTGCCCTAGCCCACGGCCACACACGACCTATCTTCTTCTTCCCTCAGTTATGCACACATCGCCAGACCCGATCTACACCCGCCTACTTTCGAGAGACTTCCCAGCAGGTATTGAGTTTTAATTTGTGATACCACCTTCGGATTTGTTTAAGGATCGATTTTTATCCTCCCCTATTGTGATGTTGATATTAATCCACAGGAATGGGTCTAGGGATTCAGGAGGGGATGCCGGGAAGAAGATACTGATTCATTAGCTGATTTTTTCGAATCGAAGCAAGGATTTTTGTGTATCAATTAAGGCGAGTTTGAGTTCTTCTTCCAGTTCTTGGTGATGGTTGACCTTGGATTTCTATGATGGGTTACTTCCAGGTTGTTGCCGTGAGCTTCTTGGTGGGTGTAGTTCTGCCCTCTACCATGAGACATTGATACACGCATGAGACTTGTCATTGGTTGAATGATACGGTGAGTATTTGAGATTTCTACCGTGAGCCCTTTATTGCAATTTGGTCTTTGTGTAGCTGTACCGTTTTGGTGTTCTTATGAGTTTTGGTTGTGTGTGTTGTCATGTAACACCATTTGTTAGTGTTTCAGATTTGGATATTGGTCCTTAAGGGCAATCTGATTTTTGGATTTGATTCTAATTGTTTAGATGAGATTGTAGCATAACTGTAAAATGGATCTTGACTTGTTTCTATTTTGGGTAAGGGTTTAGCTTAGTTCTTTGGCTTGGGATAACTGATAACCATCATTTTGTTGATTATTTTCGGCTCTAAAATCCATGTTTGATCCACATTTTATATGCTTAAGTTTGTAATTTTATTAGGTTTCATGTATTCCCTTTATTTTGGCATTTAATTCTAATCTTTGTATATTTGGGATATTTTTGGCACTAAATTTGAATATCATTTTGTAGGCTTCAATTGATCATGGACCTAGATCAAATTGGGTCAGACTTGAGTCAGGATTGGATCCAGATCAAAAGGATCAAGCATCGGATTAATAGGAGCCGTCCATTCCAGAGAACGGCTAGATCTGAGCCATCGTTCAACTTCTGGTCGATCCGAATCCAAGATAGAATCAATCATGGCCATAGATCAATATCTGAAAATTTCAGCCAGATCGGAAGAGATCTGACCGTTGGATCAAGCTCAAGATGTTCTAGACCATCCATTCAAGAAAAGGGAAGATCTGGACCATCCGCCACTGATCTGGTTAATCCGAGCTGGGGATAGATAGATCAGGACCATTGATTGGGATCTGTGGAGTTTGGTTCAGATCTGAAGAGATCCGACCGTTGGATGAAGTCAGATTGATCTCAGCCGTCCGTTGCTAAGTATTCAAGTTCTTCTTCCCCCAAAGCTGGCTGAACCAAGGCTGAGTTGAGTTGACTGGACCGAACCCAGGCTGGCCCGAACCACCTTTTGAACTGTTGGGCTGAAGAATTGAACCCAAGCCAAGCTCAAGCGCAAGCCGAACTCAAGTGCTTGGCTGAACCAAAGAACTGAACCCTAGGCTGAATCTTAACTGAACCGGATTGCTGGACTGAACGCGAGTTGATTGAATCGAACCGCTGGGCTTGACTGACTGGACCGAATCTAAGGTTGGACTGAACCCACGCGCGGAAGGACGGGAAGAGAAAAAGGGATCATCACCGCGTGACCGAGGGTATCAACTCCACACGCAAGGCTCGCGGCGATTCTTCGTCTCCACCACTTCATCGCCACCGCAAGCTAGGGTTAGGGGTTCCAACCCTAGCCGGCTGAAGCTTCGATCGATCGTGAGTCGAGGGGTTCCCGACTCATTCATCCACCTCCACCTCCACCTCCACCGGCGTCTCCACCAATTCATCGCCGCCGCAAGCTAGGGTTAGGGGTTCCAACCCTAGCCGGCCGGAGTTCATCATCGCCATGGACTTCCACTTCGCCATCTCACTCTTGATGCGGTTGCTCGGGAGCGACGATCCACCTTCATCCGATCCCTTTCTTATAGCAATTCCTTCATAGTTTTCTTTTACAGTACTTAATTCCAGCAGTTCTTTTGCAGTTCTTCTATTTACAGCAGTTTCCTTTCTTACAACAATTCCTTCATTCTTCATCAGAGCAGTCGGTTATAGCAAATTTCTTCTCAGTTCATCTTCTTCACCGTTCTTCTACTTAGCAACACAGTCCCGGCAGCCATCTCTTACAGCTTCAATTCCAGCAGAATTTCATCAATCCCGGCAGTAGTTTCCTCCTTCACAGTTCATCAATTCCGGCAGTAGCTTTCTCCTTCACAGTTCATCAACTCCGACAGCAGCTTCATCGAATTGGTGTTTGATTGATGAATGTTTGTGATTGGTAGTTAAATGCTTGTATTGAATGAATCTTTCTCATTTCAAATAGCATTTACATGAAGCAATTTTTAACACGCCTACCTTGTGTTCGATTAAATGTCTCTTAATCAGTTAATTTCAATTGAAATGTTCTTAGTTGTTTAAGTTTTGTTTTGTTCCATTGCTTGAAGTTTCACGTCTTCATTTAAATCTAATTGAGTTAGGTCAGATTAGATTTCCTTCATGCTATAGGTTTTACTCCATGCCTAGGTTTCATTGATGCTTATTTCTTGAATGTTTCTTTCACATTGCCTTTTCTTTTCTGCAATTGTAGTTAGGTTAATTTAGATTTCTTTACCTGCATTGTCCTTCCTTAATTAGAATTAGGTTTCATATTTTCTCTGTTATTCATTTCGTAGTCCTAGCTCTTAAATCCAAAACCCAGTTTTATATCCAAAATCCAAAAATAATAAGATACGATCCTGAGATTTATCTTGCACCAACTACATTTGTTGGGAGACGACTCGAGTTACTCTATGCTACATTAGTTTAGAGGAATTCGATATCTTAATTGTATTTGAAATCGTAACACGACAGAAGCGGTCATCAAATTTGGCGCTGTTGCCGGGGAATGTAGTCGTGCTTGATAATTATATCTTTTGATTCTATTCTTGATTGCTTTATCTTTTGTATACGGTTGCTGCCATTTTGTTTGCTTTGTGACAGGACTGCCAGTTCAAAATGTTTTCATCTACTTACCAGCAGCCGTGTCAACAATTTCAACAGCAGAACCAATATTTTCAGCAGTCCCAATCAAATTTTCAACAACCAAGTTATCAATTTCAGCAAGGGCAGCCACAATGTCAGCCTTTTCAACAATTTCAGCAGCCCTATTCAGATTTGCAGCAGTACCAAAGTTTCAATCAGCCACCACAGCAGTTTCAACCATAATTTCAGAATTTTCAGTAAGGGTTTAATCCAAATTTTCAACAGCCTTATTCAAATTTTCAGCAAACAAATCAATTTTTTCAGCCTCAATTTCAACCATATCAGCAAGATTTCCAGTTTCAAGGTCAAAATTTTCAGCAAGACACTCAGAATTTTCAGCCCCAACTATTTCAGCAATTCAATCAACAATGTCAGCCCCAACTTCAGAATTTTCAGAACAATAATTTCCAGCAACAACATCCTAATTATCAGTCATTTCAGCAGTTTAATCATCCCATTCAACCATTTGAGCAGCCCCAACAGTTCCAATTTCAGAATTCACAGGCTACTCATGGTCTTCAGCAGCCTTTTGCTACATTTCAAGACCAACAGGAGTTCTACACCAAGCTTCAAAACCTTAGAAGATGCCTTGAAAAATGGGTTGATCAAATGGATCATACAGAAGCCGAAAGATCAGGACAATTATCTCCTCAGGCTACTCAGGATTTTAAGGGGCATGATTGTGAACTAACTTGGAGGTTGGTGGAAGAAGAAGAAGAAGAAGAAGTCATCAAAATCAGGAAACTTAGAGCATGCATCCCTCCAGAGATTCCTGTTCAAAATTCAATTCCAAATTTTTCAGCTCAAGAAAAAGATTCTGAAGTACTACAGGACCCTTCTCATCTTTTATTTTGTGATGATAGTGTTATTGATGGTCTTAATTTTTCTAATATGGTTGTTGTAGATATTACTGAAGAAGCATGCATAGGAGATAATTCTATAGGTGTAGAGGATTGCACTAAGCCCCAGGGACCACCAACAGTAATGGATACATTAGAAGATTCAGAGGACAAACCAGAAAGTGTAGGGACTTGCAAGGTGAAAGCAAGAACCCAAGAATCACCAGAACCTAAACCTGAAGAAGAGATTACTCATTACCAGGAGGAACTAATAATTACATCTACTCTTATAGAACCTCCAGGTATTCTTCAGCAAGATGAGGTAAGTATTCCTCATATTTCTTTTGAAGATTGCATAGAGGTGCTTCAAACTGATTTTATTGATTGTAAAAAATTTTTAGAGGCACCTGAAATTGATGTTGTTTGTTATGATGAATCCCTTGATACATCTTTTGTGGATATAGATTGTAAAATTTTTTTAGAAGTGTCCCAAATTGATGTTGTATGTTATGATGAATCTTTTGATACATCTTTTGTGGATATGGAGTGTGAAAAATTTTTAGATGAGCCTGAAATTGATGTGGTTTATTATAATGAATCTCTTGCTATATCTTATGCTGAAGTTGAGTGTGAAAAACTCATGGAGGTACCCATGGTTGATTTTTTAGGTTGTGATGCATGTCTTGCTACATCTTATTTAGATATTAATTGTGAAAACTTCATTGAGGTGCCAATAATTGATTTTCTTGGATGTGCTGCATTTTTGGATTCTTTTTATGTAGAGATTGACGATATTACATTTCTTTCTTACCCTGCACGCTTGAGAGAGGTATTACATGGTTTTGCAGGGTCCCGAAGACTTCTGGAGTGGGTGCTCCATCTGAACAGACTCCAACCTCCTGGAAGAACTTCCAAAAAGCATCAAGAGGGAGGAGTTGTTTGTATTTTGACTAGTAGCACTCACTCTCTTAAGTGGATCTTGCACCTCAATCGCCTTCGGCCACCTGAACATCTCCACCACTACCTGAACATCTCTAGCCGCCAGGAATAAAGGGGAGTTTGTTCCTTTACTTTCCTTTTCTTGTTTTTCTTTATGTTTATACTCGCATGTTTGTTTACTTTTATACTTTGCATTTATACTTTGTTTCCTCATTCTGCATTTTGTTTGGCTTTGAATAAATCTTGTTTGATTTCGAGTTGTATCTCCTTACATGTTCCTTTATTATGCTTTGAGAATCATAAAAGATGGTTAAGTCTGACTATTGAGTTTTGGTTTCCTTGGTATGCTTGGGGATATTAATTGCATTTAGTCATTTGTTGTGGTGATGAACTCTATCTTGTTGGATTAAGCATGACGTTTTATTGTTCACCTAGTGAGGATATTGTCATGCCTATCCTTAATCCTCTTATGTGTGATAGCATTTGTGATACTTGACACTTTAGAACTTGCTTTGATTCTTTTTGAAATTACAATAGCATAAGCTTACATGAACATGATGGAGGCAATCTTTCTTGGTGAACTCTTAGTCTTCCCTCTACTTTGTTATTGTCACTACTGAGCGTTTCACTTATTACTTCCATGTTTCATTGTCTTTCAGATCCTCTCATTGTCACTATATTTTCACTATCATATCTTTGTTAGCTTATTCTTTCCTTGAGCATTCGATGAAAGCATGGGGTGATTGCATGATGAGTACATTTTTATTTGTCTATTATTAGCCTATATTATTGTAAGTTTGAGATGTATCATGCTTTGTTACATATTTAGTAGATTTCGCGAGACGCTCAAGTTTTAAGTGTGGGGGGGGGGGAGACAAATGTGTATGGACGAATGCTTGTGTGAAAAAAAAATCTCTCCATGTGAAAAAAAAAGAAAAGAAAGAGAGATAGAAAAAATAATAAAGATGAAAAAAAAATGAAAAAAAATGAAAAAAAAATTAAAGAGAGTGAAAAAAAAAATTTCCTCAAGCATTCGGGATGTTGTTAGTGATGAACAAAAAGGAATATTTTCTTGATGTGTACTCTTTTGATATTATTGTTTAGAGAAATTCAAGAGTTATGTTGTAATCCCTACATGCACTTTGCGAGATGTTGTAAATGGTTGATGTGTAGTGCATTGGGAATGTGAAAGGAGAATTTTGAGTGTTGGAGGTTTGATTGAGTTATTTACTTTGGACTATTGTTTGATTGTATACATCATGTTAATTACCCCAATGCTCTCATCTTCTCTTTTATCTTCTTTCATGCTCTCTATGATCTTCTTTGTTATCTACCATTCTTGCTCTCTTGTTAGCACTTGGTTTCATTATTATTCATTGAAAAGCCCTCTTGATTTGTGTACTTATGTTATAGTAGTGGAGAAGTAGAAGATAAGCAAACATATGGTAGCGCAATGTCATGAATGCTTTGAGAGAACTCCACTTCCAGATCTATTATTTTTGTGAGCATCAGTGCATATATCCATCTTGTGAGGTTTTTGTCATGCTTAGTTCATTCAAGTTGATGAAATTACCATGTTTTTGACTTATGTGAGATTTGGAACCATAAATACATGGATGCCTTGAGACTTGATGATCCTAAGTAACTTTCTTTTATTATTTCTTAAAGTATTGATAGGGGATGTAATGTTCGGGAGATATGTTGTTTTCTTTTAGTTTTATTTACTTGCCCGAGATGTGCAAGAATTAAGTGTGGGGGAGTTGATAACCATCATTTTGTTGATTATTTTCAGCTCTAAAATTCATGTTTGATCCACATTTTATATGCTTAAGTTTGTAATTTTATTAGGTTTCATGTATTCCCTTTATTTTGGCATTTAATTCTAATCTTTGTATATTTGGGATATTTTTGGCACTAAATTTGAATATCATTTTGTAGGCTTCAATTGATCATGGACCTAGATCAAATTGGGTCAGACTTGAGTCAGGATTGGATCCAGATCAAAAGGATCAAGCATCGGATTAATAGGAGCCGTCCATTCCAGAGAACGGCTAGATCTGAGCCATCGTTCAACTTCTGGTCGATCCGAATCCAAGATAGAATCAATCATGGCCATAGATCAATATCTGAAAATTTCAGCCAGATCGGAAGAGATCTGACCGTTGGATCAAGCTCAAGATGTTCTAGACCATCCATTCAAGAAAAGGGAAGATCTGGACCATCCGCCACTAATCTGGTTAATCCGAGCTGGGGATAGATAGATCAGGACCATTGATTGGGATCTGTGGAGTTTGGTTCAGATCTGAAGAGATCCGACCGTTGGATGAAGTCAGATTAATCTCAGCCGTCTGTTGCTAAGTATTCAAGTTCTTCTTCCCCCAAAGCTGGCAACCCAAGCCGGCCGGAGTTCATCATTGCCATGGACTTCCACTTCGCCATCTCACTCTTGATGCGGTTGCTCGGGAGCGACGATCCACCTTCATCCGATCCCTTTCTTATAGCAATTCCTTCATAGTTTTCTTTTACAGTACTTAATTCCAGCAGTTCTTTTGCAGTTCTTCTATTTACGACAGTTTCCTTTCTTACAGCAATTCCTTCATTCTTAATCAGAGCAGTCGGTTACAACAAATTTCTTCTCAGTTCATCTTCTTCACCGTTCTTCTACTTAGCAGCACAATCCCGGCAGCCATCTTTTCACAGCTTCAATTCCAGCAGAATTTCATCAATCCCGGCAGTAGTTTCCTCCTTCACAGTTCATCAATTCCGGCAGTAGCTTTCTCCTTCACAGTTCATCAACTCCGACAGCAGCTTCATCGAATTGGTGTTTGATTGATGAATGTTTGTGATTGGTAGTTAAATGCTTGTATTGAATGAATCTTTCTCATTGCAAATAGCATTTACATGAAGCAATTTTTAACACGCCTACCTTGTGTTCGATTAAATGTCTCTTAATCAGTTAATTTCAATTGAAATGTTCTTAGTTGTTTAAGTTTTGTTTTGTTCCATTGCTTGAAGTTTCACGTCTTCATTTAAATCTAATTGAGTTAGGTCAGATTAGATTTCCTTCATGCTATAGGTTTTACTCCATGCCTAGGTTTCATTGATGCTTATTTCTTGAATGTTTCTTTCACATTGCCTTTTCTTTTCTGCAATTGTAGTTAGGTTAATTTAGATTTCTTTACCTGCATTGTCCTTCCTTAATTAGAATTAGGTTTTATATTTTCTCTGTTATTCATTTCGTAGTCCTAGCTCTTAAATCCAAAACCCAGTTTCATATCCAAAACCCAAAAATAATAAGATACGATCCTGAGATTTATCTTGCACCAACTACATTCGTTGGGAGACGACTCGAGTTACTCTATGCTACATTAGTTTAGAGAAATTCGATATCTTAATTGTATTTGAAACCGTAACACGACAGAAGCGGTCATCAATAACCTAATGTGAGCACCAAGAAGTGGGTGGTTGATTCAAGTTAGCAAAATTGAATCGGTTTACATATGTGGATTTGTAATTGAGGATTATACCTAACTACGGACGAAAGGTGATCACTTGGTTTTAGTTTGTGTAAAATTTAAATTGAACCATGATTTGGACTAATCGACAAAGGATCACTAATTAAGGCTAATTGGTGATCATTACTTTAGGATGGATTTTATTTGGATTGTGGTTATGTTTAGCTAGTTATCATTTGTTATAGTAGCTAAAAACTATGTCCTTTGATACAGGACATTGATTTGAGTTGCTTCGGACTCTTGGAAGGGGGTTCTTTTTCAGATACGAGCATCTTATGATTGAGGCGGGTACCTTTGGCTTATCTTTTAGATATTGTCATATTGCTATGCATGGTCTGTTATAGATAACAGTAAGTTTATATGTTATATCTGTTGGTGCAGACAGCACCCAAGTCGGACCTGTGTTTTGATAATGGTAAAAGAGTTCAAAAGTTAAGATATTATGTTGATCTAACATGTTTACTAAGTATACAGGAAAAGAAGACCTAGGTACATTGGGCACGAAGTCCTGGTCAAGGATTGGGCACGAAGCCCTGGCAAGGAGCTGGGCACCGAAGACCTGCTCGGAAGGTGGGCACGAAGTCCCGGTCGAGGACTGGGCACGAAGCCCTGGCAAGGAGCTGGGCACCGAAGACCTGCTCGGAAGGTAGGCACGAAGACCTGGTCAGGTACATTAGGAAAAAGTCCAACCGGAGGAGCCGGTTGGCAAAAGGTAAACTCTCCTGAGAGGAGTAGGTGAGGACGCGTTCCTGGGAGCCGGTCGAGGGAACAGTAGGCGTCGGTTCGACCTAGGGCTCCATTTTGGAGACCCAAAGTCGGAACCAAGACAGCTAAGGCTGTATAATCCTAATACTTGATTGCTTTGTGTTGTTTTGGACTAACCCTGGATGCAGGACCGAAGGAATGAGTTTCTGTAGCTTAGAACGCCTCAAAGGAGAGAGGCAACAGCTGAGTAGGGCGCCCCCAGTGTCCCGGGCGCCCCCAAGGTCAAGGCAAAACAAGTTAAGCAAACATATGCTTCGGCAGTTCACTGGGCAGGGCGCCCCCGTGCTCCCGGGTGCCCCCGTGCTCCTGGGCGCCCCGGATGCTCAGGGCGCCCTGGTTCCAAGCCAACGAGGCAGATAAGGTTCAAGCCAGTGAGAAGCCAGCAAACTGAGTCAACCCGGGCGCCCCCTGCTTCCCGGGTGCCCCCGTCAAAGCTCGATCCCGATTTTGGAGGGATTAGAGCTGACCAAGAAAGTTACGGATCAGAGGACACGTGGAGGGCGCCCCCAACGTCCCGGGCGCCCCCAGACCTGCTATAAAAGGGGTTCGACCCCTGAGGCATTAGCATCACTTCTTCAAACGCCAATACGCTCTTCTACTCAAGCGCTCTGCCCCAGAAACCTCCCAACTCGAGATACAAGCGCCGACGATGTCCCTCTGCTCCAAAATACAATCCACACCGGGCGTCGGTAACAAAGAGCTGACTTTTTAAGTTTACTGTACTTCAATTGTAATATCTGTCTGTAAACCTTTTTGCGCACATATAGAATTGCCCGCAGTAAACGGTCAACGACCGTGGGCCTTGGAGTAGGAGCCGACCGTGACTCCGAACCAAGTAAATCGCTTGAGTTCTTTGCGTTGTGTTTTAAATTTCCGCTGCTAATTCTCTTAATCTCGAATTCGAAACGTTTTACGATATTCACCCCCCTCTATCGTATTCTCTCGATCCAACAAGTGGTATCAGAGCGGGGAAGCTCAAAATTGGTGCAACTACCAGTTTGAGATTTTTTTCGGATTTTTACGAAATCTTTTAAAAAAATTTTTCGTTCGAAATTTTTTTTGTTAATCGAGGTTGGTGCAACACCCTTCGATAAATATTTTTTTTTCTTCCCGCACTACTAATCCAAGACCAAGTCTTGGGATATTTTTTCTTTTACTCTTATTTTTCAGATAAAATGGTCATACAAGAAGGATTCAGCATAGTCAGGCCACCACTTTTTAGTGGGGAGGACTTCTCCTACTGGAAAAGTCGGATGGAGGTCTACCTGAAAACTCAGGTGGACATGTGGATAATCATCCAGTCTGGCCTGGAGATTCTAAAGAATTCTGAAGGAGTGCCACAGTCTTACGCTGAGTGGGATACCGCTCTGAAAAGAAAAATTGAAGCTGATGCCAAAGCAACTCAGATACTTCAATGCGTCCTGACCAAGGAAGAGTTGAATCGGGTAGGACCATTCAACAGTGCCAAGGAGCTGTTGGGCAAGCTGATCGAGCTGCACGAAGGAACTTTAGATACTCGAATCAGCAAGAGAGATCTCCTCCTGAACAAGCTGTACACGATCAAGATGAACGACAACGAAACAGCAGCCCAGCTCCATGCCAGAATTCAGGAGTTAATGAACAGACTACACACCATCGGTCACAAGGTAGAAAACCGTGACCTGATAAGGTACGCTCTTAATGCTTTCCCGAGAAACACCCTGTGGGCATCTATGGTAGATGCATACAAGGTTTCAAGGGACCTTTCAAAAATTAAATTGGATGAACTGTTTTCAGAACTTGAGTTACATGAGCAGACTAACTGCACCCTGGCCGAGAAAGGCATTGCCTTTATTGCAGGTAAAGCTGGAAAGATATCCAAGAAGAAAACTCAACCTGCACCCGAGTCTGATTCAGACTCAGACTCAGAAGACGACGAAGGAGATCGACCTAAGCTGGTCCGACTGGCCCGAAACTACTACAAGGAATTGAAGAATCAATCCAATAGAAGAAAAGTCAGCCGAAAGAAGGAAGATCAAGCTAAATCAACTAAGAACAAATCAAGTGTGACTTGCTTCGAGTGCAACAAAAAGGGGCATTTCAAATCCGAATGCCCTAACCTAAAAGAAGCCAAGAAAGCAAGAAGAAAGAAGGCACTTCAGGCAACGTGGGACGAGTCCTCCTCCTCCTCCGAAGAAGAGGTCCCACAATCTAACCTGCTCGCACTAACCGCCTCAGAAGAAAATGAGACCGAGTCAGAATCGGAGCCGGATGACGGCAAGCTCACTTTTTCAGAAAATGACGAAATAACTGTAAGTGGTTTTTCTAGAATTCAATTATGCGAATTAATTTCTTATCTTTCTCGAGATTTGGCAAAAGCCAAAATCCGAGTCGAGTCTCTCAGATAGGAAGTAAAACTCCTAAAAGAGAGAGCAGACTCTGAACCCTTAACTGAGAAGGTTTAAGAAGGAACCTTTGCTAAAGTTGAAAAACTTGAATCAGAGAACTCTTTCTTGAAAACTCAAGTTAAGGATCTTAGAGCTGCCTTAGAATGATTTACTTCTGGTTCCAAGGGTCTTGACATGATTCTTGGAAAACAGAAGTCGATTCTAAATCGATCTGGATTAGGCTATATAACCAAATCTAGACAAAGATCCTACTATGTTGTACTGAACCAGTCCAGACCTAAAGTTCAGGCATGGGTACCCAAACTGTGCCTGAACAAACAAACTGGATCAAATCAATATTGGATCCCCAAGGACAAGATTCACATCTTGCCGAACCATTACCGTGGCTTTAGTCCAGGGGGAGCCAAATTAAAAACAATATTCATAGTTAGATAAATCTCTATTCTTGTTTTAAATTGCATGCTTGCTTGTCTATTTAATTTTTGTAATTTACCATGCTTAGACTTAGGAATGGTTAGTTTAAGGACTGAACTAACTTAACTGAAATTTGAACAACATAGTATTGGGTGGCGGTGAGATGATAGTACGTTAGGGAAGCCAATTCTAATAAGGTCAAGTATACTCTACTTGGTCTCTTTAGACTGGTGAAACTAGCCGAAGCTACCGATCCAAGACCCAAATTAGTTAGACCAGAATTTTTCAAGAAATAGTTTTGAAAATGAAATTTCATTAAAAGGCTTTGACAAGGAAAGGGTGTTGGAGCAATCGGCCCTAAGATGGTCCGGAGTGACCATAGGTTTTGATGTTTGGTCAAAGGGTTTAAGTTAGGTTTTCCCTTGTATTCTTATATGCGTATGTTGAGTGTGCAGGTTGTACAGGTTACGCATATGGACTTGACTGGACGGCCTCAGTACGGTGAAGGATGACATGGAGGCAAGCTGGAAGCTTGCGTACGCATTCGAGGGACCTTGGAGAGCAGGGACGATGAGCTAATGGGCGCGGACTTCGAGGCGTACGTGAAGGATTGCATGGAGGCAAACTGGAGGTTTGCGTGCGCATCCGAGGGACGAGGGCCGAAGATGAAGAGGGCGCGAAGGCAACAGTCGAGGCTGCGGAGGAGGAGTCAGTCGAGTCGTGAGGATCGAGTGCTGTGTGAATGTACTCGGGAAAGGGTTCAGCTAGGGACCAGTCGACTGCCCTAGGGGCAGTCGACTGGTAGGTGGCTGTTGAGTTGGCAAATTCGAACGTTGGGAGTGTCAACGGTCGAATTTGGCTGGCACCAGTCGACTGCCCTGGGGGCAGTCGACTGGTAGCGAGAAATCAGCCCCGAGTCCTATTTAAAGAGGACTTCGTGGTGGCTGAGTTTCTTGACGAAACTTGTCTTAGTTAAGGGCAAGTTAGTAGTCTTCGTGTCCAGAGCTTTGGTTGGTGTTGTGGTGAGATTTCTCCACCCACAAGGAGCGACACGTGATAGCCGGAGGTTATCCGGGGAGTGATCCACCGACGGATTGTTGGATTAGTCACCCGGCCGGGGTGGATACCAACTAAATACGATTTGTTAGCGTTGCTCCTTTGTTTTTATTGTTTATTATTATTGTTTCCACTGCGCATACTAACAACGTAGGAAGAATAAGCCGAGATTTGCTATTCACCCCCCTCTAGCAAGGCGTATCGATCCTAACAATTGGTATCAGAGCGAAGGACCGCTCTTGATCGGACTAACCGCCGAGGGAGCATACGCTAGAGGAAATGGAAGGTGAAGGTCCACTTGGGGACGAGATCTACACACCACCGGCCTACGACAATGAAGATTTTGCATATTGGAAGGCGAGGATCGAGATGTGGTTCGGAATGGATTGGGCATGCCGAATTGCGCTTGAAGAGCCATTCGAAGTTCCAAAGGACAAGCACGGGAAGAAGCTTCATCCTAGATATTGGGACAAAGAGCAACAAGAACGATTCCAGGCCAATGAGAAGGTAACAAATATTTTGGTTGATATATTACCTAACGACATCTTGAGTTGTGTAGGGTCATATCAAAGTGCATGTGAATTATGGAGCAAGGTGAAAGAGTATCATGAGACTCCTACAAAAATTCAAGAGCCTAAGGAGAAAAGCCCCGTGATTCAAGAAGAGGAAGAAGAAAGTGAAGAATCGTCAACCTCCTCAAGAGAAGAAGAAGAAGAGGTCTCCACCTCAAGGATTGAGGGGGAGGAGAGATCCACTTCCATGCCGGATCAAGAGGAGGCATCCACATCATCAAAAGTTGAAGAAGTCTCAACCTCCACCAAAGCAAGGAACAAAGATCACATTATATGCTTTGGTTGCAATGAAAAGGGGCACTACAAGGATAAATGCCCAAAAGGTAAAAAGGAGGTACTCTCTAAATCCGGATCCATTCGATTAAAATCTAACATGAATTGTAGGAATGGAGGAGCCCAAGAGAGAAAAATGAAGATTAGATGCTTCACATGTGGTGAGCTAGGGCACTACCACACCAAGTGCCCAAAGAAAGGTGAAACAAAGAAAATGGAGCATCTAAGAAGATGGGAAAAGGAAGAAAGAAGGAAGAGAAGAAGCTCACAACAAGGAAGGACTACAAGGGTAAGGGAGGTACCCTCTAACTCTAGTTTAAAAAGAAATTCGATTTCAAGTTCTTCTTTACATTTCAAAAATCATGTTAATTACCCACCCATGCATGCTAGAACTCATGAGAATTGTTTATTTGTGCATAGTCATGGATTTAAGTATAGTGATAGGACTAAGGGTAACAAGGTAGATCATAACCCTAAGAAAAGCATGCATCATGATAGACCTAAGACTTGGGTACCTAAGGATCAAGGCATTGACCCCAAGAAGGGGAGACAAATGCCTAAGAAAATGGATAGGTCTAGGAATGTCCAAAGTGGACATATTGAATCCAAGGTTAGAGGGCTAAAAAGGGAAAATCAAGCCTTAAGGGAAAGGCTTGATACGTTAGAGAAGACCTTAGAAAGATTCAAGATTGGATCTAATGGTCTAGACATGGTGTTAGGTAGCATCAAACCCAACTATGATAGGTCAGGATTGGGGTACCGATCTAAGACCTCCAAGGACAATGGAAAGAAGTATGCTGGGAAAGCATACAATCTTAGTAAGGAGGGAAGGTCCAAGGATGACAAGGGGATGCCATCCAAGGGTAAAAAGAGTGACCTAACCAAGGACAAGGTGTCCAAGTTTAAAAAGGTCAACTTTGTAGGCCAAGAGTCACCGGTGGCACACCGGTGTGGCCTAGTGTGGATTGAGTCACCTAGGGAGGTGGCTAAGGCTAAGAGCTCAAGGGGGAGCTCTAGGAGCCTTTGGGGTCCATGGTAAATGGATCTCAAAAGTTTCTCCCTTAGGAAATTAGGTGAAATGTGCCAAAAAGGGTGGGGAGACTTGGGTAAGTCTTAATCCTAGATTTTGGCACATCAAAAGGAGAATTTAGGGAGAAAAGGTGAAAAAGGAGCTATAATTCACAAAATTGAGGTTTAATGGACAAATACCATGTAACTCAATGGTAGAAATGAACTATGATCAAGGATAAGAGGATACACTGAAGAGAAGTGAGAATTAGAACTTTTAGGATGAGTTTAATTGATACACTTTAGAGAGATTTGAGTTTCATGCCAATCTTGGGATCCGGAGTACATATATTTGGAAACGTATTTTTCCCAAGTAGATATTGGCTTCACAAATCTCCCCACGAAATTTCATAATTTTTGGAGATTTGTAGAATTATTTATGGATTACTGAATTTGGACTGAAAAACCTGAAAATCAATTATCAGTCGACTGGCCTGGGGGCAGTCGACTGGTCTCAAGCCCAGAAACATTCTGTGAGTTTTGGGAGTCGACTGCCCCAGAGGCAGTTGACTGGTTTGTAAGCTGAAATTGAAAATAAGAATGTTGGCTAATCAGAAATTGCAAACTTGGTTATGGGATATGGTTTAGGATTAAAATTCTTGGTTATGATTTCACATTCCTTGAATAAAGTGTTATCCCATGATTTGATAAGAATTTATTGGATTTTATGGAAATCAAGAAGGATTGATAAGGTTCCCTAGGTATCTAAGATTTAGAGGTTAAACAGGAAACATTGAGGACAATTCCATGTGTCGAATTATGATGAGTAGATTTGATAAACACATGGAATTAGAAACGAATTTGAAAGTTGATACTTAATGCAAAATTCTTAAGAAACTTAGATGTGCACCAAAAGTCAAGCACACTTGATATTTCCATGATATCATATTTTTCTAGGATAGGGTATATCCTAGTAAGTGTGCTTGCAATCTTTAGAGTTTTTAAGATTGTGTTGAGTTCTTTTTGGCACCTAGGGAAAGATTGCTTGGGGTAAGTCTATGATAGTGTCAAAGGGGGAAGAACTCAGGTGTTGGGTTGTGTATGACTCAACGTGGTGTCTAGGAGGTTAAGTTGGGTAGAACTTGACCTGGGAAAAATGAAAATTGGGAGAAGGCATGGGTTAAGGGGGAGGTTGTCTCCTATTTGCCTTAATTTTCATAAGAAAACTTTTGGGTTTTGTACCAAACTTGGGAATGGGGATAGATACATGATGAAATGTATTTTTCCCAAGTAGGTATGGGTACCACAAAGTTCTCCATGAAATTTGGAAATTTTTGGAGATTTGTGGAATTTCTGGCGCGTTTCTGAAATTCGGCCAGAAAACTAATTATCAGAGTATCAGTCGACTGCCCTCGGGGCAGTCGACTGGTCAGGGCTGGTGTGGGTATCCAGCAGCTGACTTGGGTCCAAGTGATAAGAAACATGTGTATGGGGGTCTAGTACACTGTGTTTAGGATCATTGGGGATTAAAAGAACCAATAATTGGGATATTATTGGGGTCTTTTTGATGTATGGCAAAGGGGGAGAAGTTTGGATTTAAGTTGGGAAACTAAACTTACCTTTGCTAGAAACCCTAGGTTTAGGGTGAGCTGAGTGTAAGGGGGAGCATGGTTGCTCCATTCTTGGCGTAAGGGGAACCTTGGAGAGGTTCTTAAAAAGCATTTGTAAGTCCAGTGTAAGGGGGAGCTTGGGAGAAGCTTTAAAAAGCCCGGTTTGGTAGGTTTGGTAGAAAATCCTAACTTGGAGGATTAGGTGGGAAAAGTTCTAGCTTGGAGGGCTAGGTGTTTGAAAATCCTAGCTTGGAGGGCTAGGTGTAAAATTCGTAACTTGGAGGGTTAGGTGTGGGATGCCTTGGGATAGGATCCAGTTATGCATTGCATATGCATTCATTTAGCATTGTTTTTGCTATTTACTACTATCTTGCTTTCCTAACTTAAACGGATTGCCAAACATCAAAAAGGGGGAGATTGTTGGAGCAATCGACCCTAAGATGGTCCGAAGTGACCATAGGTTTTGATGTTTGGGCAAAGGGTTTAAGTTAGGTTTTCCCTTATATTCTTATATGTGTATGTTGAGTGTGCAGGTTGTACAGGTTACGCATATGGACTTGACTGGATGACCTCAGTACGGTGAAGGATGGCATGGAGGCAAGCTGGAGGCTTGCGTGCGCATCCGAGGGACCTTGGAGAGCAGGGACGATGAGCTGATGGGCGCGGACTTCGAGGCGTACGTGAAGAATGGCATGGAGGCAAACTGGAGGTTTGCGTGCGCATCCGAGGGACAAGGGCCGAAGATGAAGAGGGCGCGAAGGCAACAGTCGAGGCTGCGGAGGAGGACTCAGTCGAGTCGTGAGGATCGAGTGCTGTGTGAATGTACTCGGGAAAGGGTTCAGCTAGGGACCAGTCGACTGCCCTGGGGGCAGTCGACTGGTAGGTGGCTGGTGAGCTGGCAAATTCGAACGTTGGGAGTGTCAACGGTCGAATTTGGCTGGCACCAGTCGACTGCCCTGGGGGCAGTCGACTGGTAGCGAGAAATCAGCCCCGAGTCCTATTTAAAGAGGACTTCGTGGTGGCTGAGTTTCTTGACGAAACTTGTCTTGGTTAAGGTCAAGTTAGTAGTCTTCGTGTCCAGAGCATTGGTTGGTGTTGTGGTGAGGTTTCTCCACCCACAAGGAGCGACACGTGATAGCCGGAGGTTATCCGGGGAGTGATCCACCGACGGATTGTTGGATTAGTCACCCGGCCAGGGTGGATACCAACTAAATACGGTTTGTTAGCGTTGTTCCTTTGTTTTTATTGTTTATTATTATTGTTTCCGCTGCACATACTAACAACGTAGGAAGAACAAGCCGAGATTTGCTATTCACCCCCCTCTAGCAAGGCGTATCGATCCTAACAAAGGGTTGATGATCCAATAAGACTACGGCCAAAGAAGGCCTAGTGCCTCGCCAAGACCTGGAAGCCAATTTTTGAAATTCAAATTCAAATTATTCTTTGTAAAATTCGAATCTAACACAAATTTTTAGTTAATTATAGATTCAAATATTTTTTTTATAAGCTCAAAAACAACGGTTTTCAAAATTAATTTAAGTCTTTCAAAATAAATCATAATTTTTTTAAAAATAATTCTATCTACTAAAACCTGTCTCACAAAAACCCATAAGGCAAACGTGATTGATAACCCTAGATTTGGGTGAGACAGACTAAGCTGTGAAAATCAATTTAGGCTATTCCAGATTCTAATTGGATCCAAATCAACATCAACAAAACTCTTTATGTGTAGGAACATAAAGATTTGGACCAATGGATGTTGGATAGCGGGTGCTCCAGACACATGACTGGAGATAAATTGAAATTCACCAAACTCAAGTTCAAAATCCTAGGCTCAGTAGCATTTGGTAACAATGCTACACTCAAGGTGATTGGGTCAGGTAATATTGAACTTAAATCTGACTTTGTTATTAAGAAAGTTCTTTTGGTTGAAAATTTTAAATTTAACTTGCTTAGCATAAGTCAATTGTGTGATACTGGTTATGTAGTTACCTTTACCAATTCTAATTGCCTAATTAGAAACCTGCAAGACTCAGAAATCATGCTTAAGGGCACTAGAAAAAATAATGTTTACACTATAAACCTACCTCTAGTACCCAAATGCATGTTAACTCAGTTAGAACAATCAAACCTCTGGCATAGGAGATTAGGTCACACAAATTTGAGAATAATTTCGAAAATTACCCAACTTGGCCTAATTAAAGGTATCCCTAAAATTAAAAATCATGAAAACTTAATATGTGAATCATGTAATCAAGGTAAACTAACCAGGTCTAATCACAAACTAATTCAATCTGATCTAACTCAAACCACACTTGAGCTCCTGCACCTTGACCTATTTGATTCACATGGAGCCAAGTCACTAAGCGGAAACCGATACTGCTTAGTAATAGTTGATGATTACTCTAAGTTTACCTGGGTTAGGTTTCTAAAGACCAAAGATGAAACCCTGAACCTATTCAATGACTTTTGTAAATTAATTGAAAATCAAAACGATACTAAAATCAAAAGACTTAGGAGTGACCATGGGGGAGAATTTGAAAATCAACGATTCGAGGAATTTTATAAGGTAAATGGGTATATACATGAATTTTCGTATCCTAGAACCCCCCAGTAAAATGGGATAGTCGAAAGGAAAAATAGAACCCTACAGGAAGCCACTAGGGCTATGCTCAATGAATTCGACTTAGCTAACCAATATTGGGCAGAAGCAATTAGTACGACTTGCTACATCCAAAATAGGGTACTAATTAACAAACGACACAATAAAACACCCTATGAATTATACTACCATAGACTTCCAAACCTACACTACTTAAGGGTCTTTGGGTGCAAAGTCCATATCCTAAACACCAAGGACTATCTAGGTAAATTCCAGTGTAAGTCAACCCCAGGCATCTTCCTAGGATATTCAACCACAAGTAGAGCCTACAGGGTTTACAACAAACAAACTAAGAAAATTGAAGAAACAACAAATTTAATATTTGATGAGGAAATCAACTCAAAATCTGATAATCCAGATCTAACTTCATCAAATACTGATCAAGAAGATAATGAACAAACTGTTGAACCTTTAATTGAACCCTTAAATGAACTAACTATTGAACCAACTTCTGAGTCAATTGAACCAAATGTTGAACCAAACATTGAACCAAATATTGAACCAAATATTGATCCAAATCAACCAGCCGGACCTGAGGCTGAACCAAGTTCTAGAAAAACCAAGAAACCTAGACTGAGTCACTCAACTGATCAAATTGTGGGTGATCCAACTTTAGGAGTCAAAACTAGGTATTCCTATAGAAACCTTAGTCAGATAGCAATGATTTCAAAAATAGGACCTAAGACTATAAAGGAAGCCCTACCTGATCCTGATTGAATCATAGCTATGCAAGAAGAGTTAGCCCAATTTGAAAGGAACCAAGTCTAGGAATTAGTACCTAAACCTGAGGTCAAATCTATCATTGACACTAAGTGGGTTTTTAGGAATAAACTAAATGATCAAGGAGAAATAGTCAGAAATAAAGCCCGCTTAGTAGCGAAAGGATTCAGTCAGGTAGAAGGGTTAGATTATGACGAAACCTATGCCCCGGTAGCTAGACTTGAGTCCATTAGGATGTTATTAGCCTTTGCATCCCATAAAGGATTTAAACTATACCAAATGGATGTAAAGTCAGCTTTTCTAAATGGATTCATTAAGGAAGAAGTCTATGTAGGACAACCCCCTAGTTTTGAGGACTTAAAAAGACCTGACCATGTTTACAAACTTACTAAAGCACTTTATGGACTAAAACAAGCACCTAGGGCCTGGTATGAACGCTTATCAACTTACCTAATTTCTAAAGAATTTAAACAAGGACAAATTGACTCAACCCTATTTATTAAAACCTTAGGAAAAGAAATCATTATTGCCTAAATCTACGTCGATGACATAATCTTTGGGTCCACCAACTCTAATTTTTTAAAAGAATTCGTTAAAATAATGGAAAATGAATTTGAAATGAGCTTAGTTGGTGAGCTCAACTTTTTCCTAGGATTACAAATTAAACAAACTAGGGATGGAAACTATGCCCATCAATCCAAATATGCTAAAGAGTTAATAAAGAAATTTAAAATGGATAACTCTAAAAGCATAAGTACCCCCATGGCCACAAATGTAAAAATAGTTAGTGACCCTGATGGTAAACCAGTAGACCTTAAACTCTATAGAAGTATGATTGGAAGTCTACTGTACCTTACAGCTAGCAGACCTGATATCCTTTTTGCTGTAGGAATGTGTGCTAGATACCAAACCTGTGCTAAGGAAACACACTTAGCAGCCCTAAAAAGAATACTAAGATATGTTAAGGGTACCCTAAATGTAGGGATTTGGTATCCTAGGACCTCAACCTTTGACTTGTCAGGATACTCGGATTCTGACTACGCTGGTTGTAAATTAGATAGAAAGAGCACAAGTGGAAGCTGCCAACTATTAGGGAATAGTCTAGTAAGTTGGTGCAGCAGAAAACAACACTGTGTATCTCTATCCACAACTGAAGCTGAGTATGTTGCCTTAGGAGAGTGTGTAGCACAACTTTTATGGATGATGCACACTCTTAAGGACTTCCAGCTTAACTACACCCAAACTCAGGTTTTCATTGACAATATAAGCTCAATTAATCTAACTAAGAACCCAATCCAATATTCTAGAACTAAACACATAGAAGTTAAACACCACTTTGTAAGAGATCATGTAGCCAGGGGTGAAATAGTCCTTAAGCATGTAGACTCTAAGTCTAACTTAGCTGACATATTCACCAAACCCTTACTTGAGTTTGAGTTCAGCTCACTAAGAAGGCAGTTAGGATTATGCTTAGTAGAATAGGTTAACTCTACTTTTGGCTTTCTATCTGCTTTACTTGATTTGAAAATCAGTTTCTAAAATAGTTTAAAAACTGCATTACTTAATTTCAAAATCAACTTTTAATTAGTTTGAAAAATCATTTTTAGCTTTTTCTTTTTAAATCTTTTCCGACTTAGTTTTTTTTAAAATTACCCCCTTCAAAACTAGAGTTTTTTCGCAAATGGACTTAGCCTAGGCCCTAACCCTAGAACTGCATGCACCTATAAATTTAGAAGCCAGCATCTCACAAGCACCTTAGGGTACTTTTGAATGATAACCTAGAATGGATTGAGAAGCTTAGGTCTTTGCCTTAATTCAAGATGCTTTAAGTCAGTGCATCTGCAGTAATTGGGGCACTAAATACAACTTAAACAGTAATCAAGTTAATGTTAGTGAGAGCCCTAGAGCCAATCATGTGATGGTTGTTGTATGGACTCATTGTATCATATTTCATATATATAAAGGCATTTGATTATGGTTATTATACTTACTTGTATTGGTGCCAAATAACTAAGTGTAATAACGTCCTTGGTAGTAGGTTCATATCTATATCAATCGATTGGTTGAATCGATAGTGAGATGATATAGAGAACACTACTCTTAATTATTCCTAGTCAAGTATTAACATTCAGGGACAATGTTAATGCATAGAGACTAGCATGTAGGTCAACACGATGACTTGATCTCACAAGTTATGGATATGAGATATCAAGTTGACACATGAGTATGCATTGGAGAATGTATACTGAATGACCCACCATGAGAAAGTATCATGGATCGTTATATGAGTGTCATATACTTTCTCATGTGACTATTAGTATGACTATTAGTCCTTAGACCTGAAGTCACCATAGTTCCCTACATAAGGAGTTATGTACTTTGGTTTCGTCAAACGTCACCCGTAACTGGGTGGACTATAAAGGCGATTACTGGGTATGTAACAAATTATGCGGAGGGATGTGAGTGATGTAGATGAGATCTATCCCTCCTATATGACGGGAGAGATATCATAGTCTTGATAGAGTGAGATCACTAAGTGCATGACCATGCCCAAATAAGGCAATATGAGATATTGAGCTTATTTGATTATAGTGAGTCTACTTGGAGTTCAAGACACATAGATTGATTGGAGGATGACACGGTCTATGATTCATAGAAGATCAATCTAGATATCGACGATAGAAGGACATTGTTACATATTATGAAAGTCATAATTAGTAGTCACATTGGTAATGTTGGATCTCAACATTCTTGTAACTTGGGTAGCAATGATGTGTTGCTAGATACCGCTCATTGCTTATGTTTCTAAGAGGTTAGAAGCATTGCCAACGTTACAAGAACCTATAGGGTCACACGCAAAGAACAAATAGATGGAGAAAAAATGAAGTCAAGTTTGACTTGGCTAAATATGGAAAGTCCATAAAAGGCAAGTTTGACTTGACCCAAATCCAAATCAAGTTTGACTTGACTTGGTTCCACTTCAAGTTAGACTTGACATGGGAGAAGAAATGGAGTCAAGTTTGACTTGACTAAGTATGGAAAGTCCATAAAATACAAGTTTGACTTGACCCAAATCCAAATCAAGTTTGACTTGACTAAATATGGAAAGTTCATAAAAGGCAAGTTTGACTTGACCAAAAGGCCACCTCACCTTGACTTGACCAAGTGATGACTAGGCTTGGTATTTGACCAATGATGATGCTCCACATCATCTCCAAAGGTTGTAACCCCCCATTTGAATTTGAATTCAAATTGAAAGGGGGTTATGGCAGGCCACTTAATGGCCATTAATGGCCATTATGGCCGGCCACTTAATGGCCATTAATGGCCATTATGTGGCCGGCCACAATGGGAGAACAAAACAAGGTTTTGTTCCATTATTCTCATTGTGTGTGTCTTTTCTTCTTCCTCCTCCAAGTGTTGGTGCTCTTCTTCTTCTTCTCCTCTTGGCCGAACCCTTGAAAGGTGCTAGCACACCTAAAGGGTTTCCTCCATCCACTTTGTTCGCGTGGATACTTTTAGAGGGACGACACTTGACATCCTAGAGATCCGACATCCAAAAGGAGCGAGCGGGATTAAGCGGGGCACGCACCAAAGGTAAAATGGTTTATCCCTCTTTAGATCTAGGAGTAGATCGAGTTTTGAGCATGAAATGAATACGTGAATTTTGTTTCGGAATTTTTCTTCGCACGAGATCCATGGCCTTTGGGTTCTCGGGGTTTCCGCGACGCGAAAAGGCGGTTTTCGCGGCCCGAAAAACCCAACAGTGGTATCAGAGCCACGTACGAAGCACATATTTATTTATTTTTGTATGAGATACAAAATTTAGAGTAGTTTATGATTCTGTAATTTTTCTAATTTTTAGGATTTTATGAGTATTTTTCTCGTAGAGGCGAAGCAACGAGTGCGAAGCACTTGTACACTTCGACCACCGAGAAAAAACTTCTCCGAAACGGCAAGTTTCGCCCAAATAGATTTTGGGACAGCGGGTTAAGCACTGTTAGATCGCGATACGACACTCACGAAATTAATTTCGTGAGTAGGGGCGCCGCCCCTAACCCCGCAAGGGGCCTTGTCACGTGATTATGCCCGAAACCCGCTTAACGGGACCGCTGTGGAGTTGTGACTCATAAAATTCGTAAAATACATAGAAAAATTAGATAAATTTCTGTAAAATACATAATTTTGAATTATGTACAGTAGTGTGATGGTCATGGCCCAAGACCCTATTTTAATTAGATTAAAATATGTGTGTAATTCATATTACGGCCTGCGTGCCGTTATTTGTGTTGTGTGTGTTGTATTGTGATTGCGACCTGCGTGTCGGCCCTTTTATTTATTATTTCTGTTAAAATTAGTTTAAGACTCGAATGTAACTCGAGTATAAATTTTGTAATGTACAAAATTGAAGATGAAGGAAATTCTGGAGAAGACGGACTCGTGGGAAGCAAGCCGACAACACATGGGGTTCTGGAAGGAGGAGCTTGGAGAAGCTGCTGCCTAGACCCTAGGTTGACCAAAGGATCTTCTCATTGGCTTGAGAAGATCTTAGTAGGGCCATGACTAATCACACTTTAATTTTCTTGTATATTTTTTTTTTTGCTTATATGTATGTGATGCATGTTAGTATAGAATAGAATATACATGAGTGTATGTGATGCACATGTAATATGAGAACCACATCTTGATGTGCACCTAATACACATTTAGGTTAAACTAGATTTAATAAATGCCTAAATATGATGCACATCATCGATTAGATTAGATCTAAATCGAAATCAACTCGTATATGCCTAACGAGCCTTGATACCCATCACTACCACGATCATATGCGATTGTTGAATCTGCCAAAGCAGAGCAATGCATTTAATCGTGGTGGGATGCGGAGGGACAACCTTGGTCTCGCCTATCACGCTTGGGTTAGATTGAGCTCAATTAGATTGA
>JAGFNQ010008726.1:0-13607 GCA_024364735.1 Boesenbergia rotunda | reverse complement strand
ACGCTCAGAGCATACGATACATCGGGCCTTGTACATAACATAGCATATATGATAGATCCTATCGCGGATTGCATAGGGAATCTTATTCATGCAAATCCTCTCGTCTTCTGTGCGCGGACACATAGACTTTGAAAGGTTGATCCCATGCCTAATGGGAAGGTAACCTTTCTTGGATTCCGACATGCTAAACCCTTTTTGCACTCGGTCTATATATGTAGACTGCGAAAGACCAAGCAACCATTTTGATCTATCTCTATAGATTATAATCCCAAGGATATAGGTTGCTTCTCCCAGGTCTTTGATAACCGCTTTTTGTCGTGTTACGGTTTCAAATACAATTTAAGTACCGAATTCCTCTAAACTAATGTAGCATAGATAACTCGAGTCGTCTCCCAACGAATGTAGTTGGTGCAAGATAAATCTCAGGATCGTATCTTATTGCTTTTGGTTTTGGATATGAAACTGGGTTTTGATTTGAATGTTAATACTACGAACAGGAATAGAAAAACAAGTATGAAATCTAGTTCTACCGAAGTGAGAGACAATGCAGGTAATAAATCTAACCTCACTAAACTATACTTGCAAGAGAATTAAAAGAAACATAAGGTAAAGAACTTAGGGAACTGAACATGAATGAAACCTAACCTAATTGCATCAAACCGAAGCCATTAATGAAGATCTACGATAAGAAAGCAATTAAACTAATGAAGCAATTACTGAAATTCCATCAACTGAACTATAAGCAATTAAACTAATGGAACATTGCAAGAATCTATGATAAGGGAAATTCAAACTAAAATCCAACTAATGAAAGGAGCATTTCATCAAACACATAGTAGACATGCTAAAAATTGATTCGAGTACGTGCCAATTGATAGGGGCGAGATCTATCCAATACAAACATTTTAACAATTAATCATAAACAACTCAATTAAGAACAATCAACCATCAAAACAATCTGCTGGCTGCTGAATTGCTCTGTGGGAATTGCTGTAAAGAAAAGACTGTGGAAATGCCGTGGAGAAGAACTGCTGATGCCGGAAGGAAATGGAAATGAAGATCTGCTGCCAAATGAATTGAGTTGTGCTGGAAAAATCTGCTAGCTGCTGGAATTGAGGAATTGATCTGCTGCCGGAATTTAGTGAAGATGAAACCGCAACTGAATTGAAGAACTGCTATCTCGAAGGTAAAACTGCTGATGAAGAAAAAAAAAGAACTGCGGCCGGATCTACCTTGATGAAGAAAAACAAGGAAAAAACTGCATAAGGAACAACTGTGAAAAAACTACTGCGAGAAGTAAAAATTTGCTGTAAATGAAAACAATGAAGAACTGCGGTAAAGAAACTGATCGCTGATGAAGGAAATCGTGGCAACTCGGTCCATGATTAATTGAACTCCGGCCAGCTAAGGTTCGGAACCCCTGAAACTTAGCTGTGGTCATCGGCTGTGGTGATGGAGAGGAAGGCGGATGGAGTTGATCGGATCAACGAGTCGGGAACCCCTCAAACTCGGTTGATCGAAGCTCCGGCGGTGAAGTCGACTAGGGCACGGACCCGATACCCTAGCTGTGGTGGAGTGGAGAGCGGATGGATGAGTCGGGAACCCCTCGACTCGGTTGATCGGAGCTCCGGCGACTAGGGTTGGAACCCCTAACCCTAGTTGCGGCGACGATGAAGATGGAGGAGGAGAAGAATCCCGCGAGCAGCTTGCGAGTGGAGTCGATGCCTTCGGTCGCGCGGTGAAGATCCCTTTTGTTTGGCTCATTTGCGCGTGGGTTCGGTCAGCCAAGCCAAGTCAAGCCAATCAGTTCGGTTTAGCCCAGTAGTTCGGTTCAGCTCTTGGTTCAGTCCTATTGAGTTCAATCAGACTCAGCATTTGGATTCGATCAGCCTCAACACTTGGGTTCAGTCCTAGCTTGTGTTCGGTCAAACCTTGGGTTCAATCAGCCAAGCCAAAGCAGTTGGGTTCAATCAACAGTTGGATTTAGTTAGCCTTGGTTCAGCCAGCCAGACCCGCAGTTAACCCAGCTCAGCCCAGAACTCACAGCTCATTAGTAACAGACGGCTGAGATCGATTCGGCTCCATCCAACGGTCGGATCTCTTCCGATCTGAACCAAACTTCACAGATCCTAATCAATGGTCCTGATCTACCTGTCCCCATCTCGGATTAACCAGATCAGTGGCGGATGGTCCAGATCTTCCCTTTTCTTGAATGGATGGTCTAGAACATCTTGAGCTCGATCCAACGGTCAGATCTCTTCCGATCTGGCTGAAATTTTCAGATCTTGATCTATGGCCATGATTGATTCTATCTTAGATTCGGATCGACCAGAAATTGATCGATGGCTCAGATCTAGCCGTTCTCTGGAATGGACGGCTCCTATTAATCCGATGCTTGATCCCTTCGATCTGGATCCAATGCTAACTCAAGTCTGACCCACTTTTGATCTAGGTCCATGATCAATTTAAGCCTACAAAATAATATCAAATTTAGTGCCAAAAATATCCCAAATATACACAGATTTGAATTAAATGCCAAAATGAAGGGAATACATGAAACCTAATACAAATGCAAACTCAAGCATATAAAATGTAGATCAAACATGGATTTTAGAGCCTAAAATAATCAGCAAAAATGGTGGTTATCAACTCCCCCACACTTATTCTTGGGCGTCTCGCACAAGTAAATAAAACTAAAAGAAAATAGCATATCTCCCAAACATTACATTCCCTATCAATACTTAAGAAATAATAAAAGAAAGTTACTTAGGATCATCCAGTCTCAAGAATCCATGTATTTATGGTTCCAAATCTCACATAAGTCAAAAGCATGGTAATTTCATCAACTTGAATAAACTAAGCATGACAAAGACCTCACAAAATGGATATATGCACTGATGCTCACAAAAAATAACATATATGAAGTGGAGTTCTCTCAAAACATTCATGACATTGCACTACCATATGCTTGCTTATCTTCTACTTCTCCACTACTATAACATAAGTACACAAATCAAGAGGGCTTTTCAATGAATAATAATGAAACCAAGTGCTAACAAGAGAACAAGAATGGTAGATAACAAAGAAGATCATAGAGAGCATGAAAGAAGATAAAAGAGAAGATGAGAGCATTGAGGTAATTAACATGATGTATAGAATCAAACAATAGTCCAAAGTAAATAACTCAATCAAACCTCCAACACTCAAAATTCTCCTTTCACATTCTCAATGCACTACACATCAACAATTTATAACATCTCTCAAAGTGCATGTAGGGATTACAACATAACTCTTGAATTTCTCTAAACAATAATATCAAAAGAGTACACATCAAGAAATTATTCATTTTTGTTCATCACTAATACAACTCGAATGCTTGAAGAAATTTTTTTTTTTTTCACATAGAGAGATTTTTTTTTTCATTCTTTTCTCTCTTTTTCTTTCACTTTTTTTTTCATCTTTACTTTCCTTTTTCTATCTCTTTTTTTTTTTCACATAGAGAGATTTTTTTTTCTTTTTTTTTTAATTTTTTTTTTCACACAAGCATTCGTCCATATATACTTGTCTCCCCCCACACTTAAAATTTGACCGTCTCGGGCAAGATAGTAAAGCATGATAACATCTAAAACTCACAATAATAGAGGCTGATAATAGAGAAATAAAAATGTAACTCATCATGCAATCACCTTATGCTCTCATCGCATGCTCCAAGGAAGAATAAAATAATAAAGATATGGCAGTGAAAATGTAATGACAATGAAAAGATCTGATAAAGTGGAGACAATGAAATATGAAAACAATAGGTGAAATGCCCAGTAGTGACAATAACAAAGGAGAGGAAAACTAAAAGTTCAACAAGAAAGATTGCCTCCATCATATTCATGTAAGCTTATGCTATTGTAATTTCAAAAAGAATCAAAGCAAGTTCTAGAGTGTTAAGTATCACAAATGCTATCACACATAAGAGGATTAAGGATAGGCATGGCAATATCCTCACTAGGTGATCAATAAAATGTCATGCTTAATCCAACAAGATAGAGTCTATCACCACAACAAATGACTAAATGCAATTAATATCCCCAAGCATACCAAGGAAACCAAAACTCGATAATCAGACTTAACTATCTTTTATGATTCTCAAAGCATAATAAAGGAACATGTAGGGAGATAAAACTAGAATTCAAACAAGGTTTATTCAAGACCAAACAAAATGCAAAATGAGGAAACAAAGTATAAATGCAAAGTCTAAAAGTAAACAAACATGCGAGTATAACATAAAGAAAAACAAGAAAAGGAAAGTAAAGGAACAAACTCCCCTTTATTCTGGTGGACGGAGCCTATCAAGCAGTAGCCTCCATCTTGGTAGTGGAGGAGTCTGGGTGGCTGGGAGAATTAGGACTCCCCCACACTTGAACTTTTCAAAAATTAGCTCTGGTGGCCTAAGGCGATTCAGGTTCAAAATCCACTGAAGGAATGGAGTTTTTCGAGTTAAAGCAAAATCATCTCCTCCTTCTTTATGCCCTTCAGAAGTCCTTCCAGGAGGCTGAAGTCTGTTCAGTTGGAGCACCCACTCCTGAAGTCTTCTGGACCCTGCAAAAACATGTAATACCTCTCTCAAGCGTTCAGGGTCAGAAAGAAATGAAAGAATATCAGTATCTGCATACAATGAATCCAAAACTGCATCTTGTCCAATTAAATCAATTTGTGGTGCCTCAATAAAATTTTCAAAATCATTTTCTACAAAATTTGCATCCAGGAGCTCATCACAAATAAAGGAATCAATTTCTGGCTCATCAATAGAAATTTCACAATTATTTTCAATCAAGGGTGTATCATGCAATGTATCATAGCCAATCAAATCAATATCAGAAATCTCCAAAAGTTTTTCACATTCATTTTCAGCATAAGACATAACAAGAGATTCATCAAAATAAATAACATCCATTTCAGGCACTTCTAAAAAATTTTCACTAGTCATATCCACAAAAGATGTATCTAAAGATTCATCATAACAAACTACATCAATTATAGGTGCCTCTAAAATTATTTCATTATTCATATTTACAATGGATGTGTCAAGTAATGCATGATGATCAATAAAATCAATGTTTGGTATCTCTATTGGATTTTCACAAACAATTTCTACACAAGGTATATCAATAAATACATCAGAATCAATAAAGTCATCCCTAGGTACCTCACTGCATTTTTCTGAAGAAAGAGGAGAAATACTTACCTGAGCGTGCTGGATAATACCTGAAGGTATATCTGTGGCCTCCTCCTGGTCATGTACATGCTTCTCTTCAGCCTCAGGCTCTGATGGACAATCAACTGGTGATCCTTGGGTGCTTGCTTCCACCATGCAAGTCCCTACGCTTTCTGGTTCGTTCTCTAAATCTTGTGGTGGTCCCTGGGGCTTAGTGCAATCCCCTACACCTATGGAATCATCTCCTCTGTATGCTTCTCCTGTAATATATGCTCTAGGTGCCCAGATTTTGATGAGTACGTCATCTTCTTCTTCTTCTATCAAATGTGCAAGATTACTTGAAGAAGGACTTGGCCATGCGCTAGGGTCACCTTGAACTGATATAAAACCAACTCCGGGGGATTGTTCTGATTTTTGGGCTTGCCTTTGTTTCTCTTGTTGATGATATAGTAAAACTTGTTGAACTATCTCCTCCAACTTTTGTTGTTGTGCCTCATTCTCAAAGCCTCCTTGGTTAGCATAGCTCCTTGACTGATTTTGAAAGGATGAAGTAGGCTGATTAAAGGGCTGATATTCTTGGCAGCTATCAGAGGTTATGGAGAACAGATATTCTTGGAAACTTTGCTGGGAATTGTAGCCTTGAAAGTTCTGATTTTGGTGTGAAAAATTTTGATTCGAGGGCTGTGTGGGCTGATATTCTTGGCAACTATCAGAGGTTATGGAGAACAGATATTCTTGGAAATTCTGAAAATTGCTGGAATTTGGCTGAAATTGTTGGAATTGTTGTGGTTGCTCAAATTGTGGTTGTGGTGGCTGAAAAAACTGATTTGGTTGCTGATTGAATGGTTGGTTCTGCTGAAACTGTGGACACGGCTGCTGATAAGTGGATGAAAACATTTTGAACCTGCACCCCTGTCACAAAACAACCAAGAAAAATGGCAGCAACCGTATATAAAAGATAAAGCAATCAGAACGAAATCAAAATATAGAATTATCAAGCACTACTACATTCCCCGGCAACGGCGCCAAATTTGATAACCGCTTTTTGTCGTGTTACGGTTTCAAATACAATTTAAGTACCGAATTCCTCTAAACTAATGTAGCATAGAGTAACTCGAGTCGTCTCCCAACGAATGTAGTTGGTGCAAGATAAATCTCAGGATCGTATCTTATTGCTTTTGGGTTTTGGATATGAAACTGGGTTTTGATTTGAATGTTAATACTACAAACAGGAATAGAAAAACAAGTATGAAATCTAGTTCTACCGAAGTGAGAGACAATGCAGGTAATAAATCTAACCTCACTAAACTATACTTGCAAGAGAATTAAAAGAAACATAAGGTAAAGAACTTAGGGAACTGAACATGAATGAAACCTAACCTAATTGCATCAAACCGAAGCCATTAATGAAGATCTACGATAAGAAAGCAATTAAACTAATGAAGCAATTACTGAAATTCCATCAACTGAACTATAAGCAATTAAACTAATGGAACATTGCAAGAATCTATGATAAGGGAAATTCAAACTAAAATCCAACTAATGAAAGGAGCATTTCATCAAACACATAGTAGACATGCTAAAAATTGATTCGAGTACGTGCCAATTGATAGGGGCGAGATCTATCCAATACAAACATTTTAACAATTAATCATAAACAACTCAATTAAGAACAATCAACCATCAAAACAATCTGCTGGCTGCTGAATTGCTCTGTGGGAATTGCTGTAAAGAAAAGACTGTGGAAATGCCGTGGAGAAGAACTGCTGATGCCGGAAGGAAATGGAAATGCAGATCTGCTGCCAAATGAATTGAGTTGTGCTGGAAAAATCTGCTAGCTGCTGGAATTGAGGAATTGATCTGCTGCCGGAATTTAGTGAAGATGAAACCGCAACTGAATTGAAGAACTGCTATCTCGAAGGTAAAACTGCTGATGAAGAAAAAACAAAGGAACTGCGGCCGGATCTACCTTGATGAAGAAAAACAAGGAAAAAAACTGCATAAGGAATAACTGTGAAAAAACTACTGCGAGAAGTAAAAATTTGCTGTAAATGAAAACAATGAAGAACTGCGGTAAAGAAACTGATCGCTGATGAAGGAAATCGTGGCAACTCGGTCCATGATTAATTGAACTCCGGCCAGCTAAGGTTCAGAACCCCTGAAACTTAGCTGTGGTCATCGGCTGTGGTGATGGAGAGGAAGGCGGATGGAGTTGATCGGATCAACGAGTCGGGAACCCCTCAAACTCGGTTGATCGAAGCTCCGGCGGTGAAGTCGACTAGGGCACGGACTCGATACCCTAGCTGTGGTGGAGTGGAGAGCGGATGGATGAGTCGGGAACCCCTCGACTCGGTTGATCGGAGCTCCGGCCGACTAGGGTTGGAACCCCTAACCCTAGTTGCGGCGACGATGAAGATGGAGGAGGAGAAGAATCGCCGCGAGCAGCTTGCGAGTGGAGTCGATGCCTTCGGTCGCGCGGTGAAGATCCCTTTTGTTTGGCTCATTTGTGCGTGGGTTCGGTCAGCCAAGCCAAGTCAAGCCAATCAGTTCGGTTTAGCCCAGCAGTTCGGTTCAGCTCTTGGGTTCAGTCCTATTGAGTTCAATCAGACTCAGCATTTGGATTCAATCAGCCTCAACACTTGGGTTCAGTCCTAGCTTGTGTTCGGTCAAACCTTGGGTTCAATCAGCCAAGCCAAAGCAGTTGGGTTCAATCAACAGTTGGATTTAGTTAGCCTTGGTTCAGCCAGCCAGACCCGCAGTTAACCCAGCTCAGCCCAGAACTCACAGCTCATTAGTAACAGACGGCTGAGATCGATTCGGCTCCATCCAACGGTCGGATCTCTTCCGATCTGAACCAAACTTCACAGATCCTAATCAATGGTCCTGATCTACCTGTCCCCATCTCGGATTAACCAGATCAGTGGCGGATGGTCCAGATCTTCCCTTTTCTTGAATGGATGGTCTAGAACATCTTGAGCTCGATCCAACGGTCAGATCTCTTCCGATCTGGCTGAAATTTTCAGATCTTGATCTATGGCCATGATTGATTCTATCTTAGATTCGGATCGACCAGAAATTGACCGATGGCTCAGATCTAGCCGTTCTCTGGAATGGACGGCTCCTATTAATCCGATGCTTGATCCCTTCGATCTGGATCCAATGCTAACTCAAGTCTGACCCACTTTTGATCTAGGTCCATGATCAATTTAAGCCTACAAAATAATATTCAAATTTAGTGCCAAAAATATCCCAAATATACACAGATTTGAATTAAATGCCAAAATGAAGGGAATACATGAAACCTAATACAAATGCAAACTCAAGCATATAAAATGTAGATCAAACAATGGATTTTAGAGCCTAAAATAATCAGCAAAAATGGTGGTTATCAGTCTTTCATAGAGAAAGTTTTGGACAACCAAATTTTAACTGTCTGTAAGACTGATATATCGTTTCCTATAAGTAATATGTCATTGACATATAATACTAGGAATACGACTGCACTCCCACTAACCTTCTTGTACACACAAGGTTTGTCAGGATTTTGTGAGAAATCAAACTCTTTGATTATCTCATCAAAACGGATGTTCCAGCTCCTGGATGCTTGCTTCAGTCCATATATGGATCGTCGAAGCTTGTATACTTTGGTTTTATCAACCGATGTGAAACCTTCAGGTTGTATCATGTATACATCCTCAAGCAGGTTTCCATTAAGGAAAGTTGTTTTCACATCCATTTGCCATATCTCATAATCATAATGAGATGCTATGGCTAGGAGTATCCGAATGGATTTAAGCATAATTACCTTCCATGTCGGTTTTCTTCTTGAAAACCCACTTGCACCCTATGGGCTTAATCCCTTCAGGTGGGTTAACCAAGTCCCATACTTGATTTTTATACATGGAATCCATTTCCGACTTTATGGCTTCAAGCCATTTATCCCTTTCTGAATTTTTCAGAACATCTTCATAACTGATAGGTTCGTCATCGCTTATGAGTAACACGTCGTTCGATTCACTTATGAGAAATCCGTATCTCTCTGGAATATTGCGTGTCCTATCAGACCTACGAAGAGGTGGTGTTGTTTTAGGTTCAACTGATAGCTCATCATTATGAGTTATTGGTTGTGGGTCTAGACTAGGTGTCTCTGTAATGTCTATTGGAGTTTCTTGAACTTCATCAAGTTCAATGCCACTCCCACTGTTTTCTTGTAAAAGAAATTCTTTTTCTAGAAATACAGCATGCCTTGAAACAAACACCTTTTGTTCCAAGGGATGATAGAATTGGTAACCCTTCGTTTCCTTAGGGTATCCAATAAATAGACATTTATCAGACTTAGCATCCAATTTGTCTGATACAGTCCGCTTCACATAAGCGGGACAACCCCATATCTTAAGGTGAGTTAAGTGGGGTTTCTTACTATTCCATGTCTCATATGGAGTAGTAGAGACTACCTTGGTCGGGACTCTGTTTAGCAAGTAAACAGCTGTCTTAAGTGCATAGCCCCAAAAGGATTTTGGAAGAGTTGCATGATTCATCATCGACCTAACCATGTCCATCAAGGTTCGGTTGCGCCTCTCAGATACACCATTATGCTGTGGTGTATTCGGCGGAGTCCATTGTGACAATATCCCATTGTCCCTAAGATAATCTTGAAACTCTTGACTTAAGTATTCACCACCTCGATCGGATCGAAGTATCTTAATACTTTTGCCAAGCTGTTTCTCTACTTCATTTCTGAACTCTTTGAATTTCTCAAAAGCTTCAGATTTGTGTTTCATCAAGAACACATACCCGAATCGTGAGTGATCATTGATAAAGGTGATGAAGTAGCTATAGCCTCCTTGTGCAAGAGTTGACATTGGTCCACATACATCAGTATGTATTAGACCAAGCAATTCTCCCACTGGATTACCTTTTCCAGAAAAGGGTAATTTGGTCATCTTGCCTTTTAAGCATGATTCGCATGTATCAAATGAACCGGGTTCAAATGATTCCAGAATTCCACATCGGTGTAATTCGGTCATGCGTTTCTTACTTACATGGCCAAGACGGCAATGCCAAGTGTAGGAGTCTATTCGATTATATATTCGAGCACGTTTGTTGCTAACTTCGATATTGAAAACGTCACTGGATAAATCTAACGTGTAGATACCATTGCACAAAGTTTCATTCCCATAAAGAACGTCATTTAAAGTTATGTAACAACAATTGTTACTAAAAGTTAAATGATAACCCTTTTCATTCAAACATGAAATAGATACAATGTTCTTTATTAACGAAGGAACGAAATAACAATTATCCAATTCTAAGACACGTCCAGTGGGGAGCTTTAGCAAATATGTTCCGATGGCAACAGCAGCAATCTTTGCTCCATTTCCAACTCGCAAATTTGTTTCTCCTTTGACGAGTCTTCTTCTATTCCTTAGCCCCTGTATGTCATTACATATATGTGAGCTGCACCCAGTATCAAGTACCCAGGTATTTGAGGAAATAGAGTGACATTCAATAACGAAGATACCTGAAGAGGATGGGGCATCAGATGCCTTCTTCTTCAAGGACTCAAGATAAACTTTGCAGTTTCTTCGCCAGTGACCCTCCTTGCCACAATGATGGCAAGTTCCTTTTGGTGTCTTTTCAGTCTTTTTGGCCTTTTTCTTCTTTCCTTTATTCTGTTCTTTGGCCTTCCTCTTAGAACCTTTCTTCGAGGAACCAACTAACAGTACCGTCTTTTGATCCGGCTTTACAGAAGGCTCCACAGTCTTCAGCAGGTTGAGCAACTCAGGAATGGTGGTCTCTAGTTTGTTCATCCGATAGTTCATCACAAATTGTGAATAACTTTTGGGCAAACAACTCAGAATTAAGTCAATACTTAGTTCATGATCCATTGCAAAACCGAGTGTGCTCAGTCGCTCAATGTACCCCAACATCTTTAACACAAACTGCGAGGCAGAAGTGTCTTCCTGCATCTTAGTGGTGAAGAGGAGTCTGGAGACTTCGAACCTTTCGGATCTCGCCTGCTCTTCAAACAACTCATTAAGATGGAAGATGATGGTATAAGCATCCATATGCTCATGCTGCTTTTGCAGCTCAGGTATCATAGAGGCTAGCATGATGCAACTCGCAAGTTCAGAATCGGTCACATGTTTCTGATAGGCCAACAATTGGTCTGGAGTTGCATTTTCTGGAGGAGGGTTAGGAAGTTGATTTTCAAGGACGTAAGCAAGCTTCTCTGCCTTGAGGACTATCCTCAGGTTTCGAAGCCAGTCCATGAAGTTTGGCTCAGTCAGTTTATTGGTGTCCAAAATGGAACGCAAGTTTAGAGAAGACATGATCGAGTGATTAACCTAGAAATACAAATTGAGCTTATGTGAGAAGAATAATTAAAGAATGTATAGGAACATCTCCAAATAGGTTGATATCCAACCATAGATAAGAACCACCATGGCTGTGGCCATCAAGTTATTCTTAGCTATGAAGGTAGGTAATTATACCGATTACATATCACATATATGTAACTATCACTTTATGCTATCAACTAATTAAATGTTTGCATAAATCATTGGGTTGTTAACTCATTAACAAGTATGCGACATTATACATAGCACCCAACTGCACCTCTCTTTACATCGACCTTGGCTGTGGCACAACAAATCGATGCTCCAAGCTTAAGGTTGACCCATTAATCAAGAAATAGTTTTAATATGGTTGGAGCTCATTCAACCGTTCAGTCAGGCTTGGATGTGTCCAACAACCAAAACTAAGGATTGACCTCTGACTCCAACTACATTATTCATAAACTAATTCCATGGTTTGAACATGTTGAGGTTCAAGTTGAGCATGGATGTGTCCATCAACCCAAACGAGAAACAAAACTCCGATTCTAACCATATTAATGGAAGGTGTTGGCCTTAATATTTTGTAAGGGGTTTTGGGTCTCATCCTTTCTTTTCTAAGCACATTCATGACATATAATCATGTCATGACTAACGATTTCCTTAATAAAGTATATATGTGACTTAAGTTATCAAGTCTCATTAATTGAATTAGGAACCGGATTTCCTAATTCTAATTTCATACTTTATTAAAGGAATTGTTTTGGGAAACAATTTCCTAAATTATCATAATCAATTTCGGAAATAATATGTTTAAGACTTTGATTTCTCTAAATCAAATCTTATTAAATTAAGAGAGAATTCCCTTAATTCAACCACATATTATTTTCATGAAAATCTCATTTAAGAAACTCTATAGGAAACCATTTTCCTAATTAATTTTGGAGACAACAATATGTAAGAGCATCACCTCTTAAATCATATTTTATTTATGGATTTAATTAATTACAACAAATCGTTTTCTAAGGGTGGCTCCTAGAGGCTCAGATACCCAAAGAAAAGTAATTTGTCGTAAATCCAATTTGGTCCGCTTCGGAAGCGCAACCAAATTAAACGTGACAATTTCATTTAAAATTGGGAAATTAAATTACAACAACTAACTTTAAATTAGACGGCTCCCCGAGGCTCAATCCAAAATAAAGAATTTTGTTGTCAATTTAAAAACCAATTTAAATTTAATTGTCAATTAATTGTCCATAAATTTGTCTAGACTTTCTTGAAAGAAAGTGCCCAAAATTGCGAGATTTCATAATAGGTTTTCAGAATAATTGTAAGTTTCTGGTACAAAGAAAACTTACATATTTCCAAAATTAGAAAATTTTTAAAATAGAAAAATTTCCAAAATTGGAAAGTTTCCAAAGATGGGAAATTTTCACATTATTATAAAATTTCAGAAACTAGAAAATCTCAAATGTTTGCAAAATTTCATGAGGATTTCCAAACTTTGAAATTCCTAAATCTAAAATTTATTATAATTGAAAAGTTTCCATAATTGAAAATTTTTCCAAAATTGAGATTATGACAAAGTTTTCCGCAAAACAATTATATGATTATGTCGAACACTAACCGGCTCTGATACCACTGTTGGGACCGGGTGCATATTGACAAGGATATGGGTTCGTAAAATTTTAAATTTTTACGTGCAGCAGAAGAATTAGCATAAAATAATTTCTCAAATTATTCTAACCACGTATCTAGCATGCAACCTTATGGTGTGTGGACATGATCATAAAATAAAACTTTGCAGAAAAGTAAACTAATTTACTTTATACCTCGCGTAACTCGAAGAAAAGGGACGAGATCCAACCGTAGCGTCCCTTGGAAGCTTCGCCTCTATTCGCGTCTACGCCGAGTTCTCTTCGGGATGACTTCGCAAAGCCACGAGTTTTGTGCCGATGAGAACTACTAGATTCTCTAAAGGCACAACTAGAAGATCAAGAGAGAAGAAAGGAAACTAACCACCAAGAGACGGAATCTAAATTCCGAGAAGGAAGGATGTGATCCGC
>JAGFNQ010008725.1:42503-130334 GCA_024364735.1 Boesenbergia rotunda | reverse complement strand
AAATGTTGTGGATCATGAGGTTGTTGCCACAAGGAGTTATGCAACAACAGCCTGTTCAAGTAGACCTACCTCTTCGCAGGTCTGGTAGGGTACGTCATCAGCCTGAGAGATATTCATTTCTCTTGTCTGATGACAATGAAGTTGTGCTCATTGAGAATGAGCCTACAACCTATCAGGAAGCTGTGATGAGCCCAGATTCTGAGAAATGGCTTGAGGCCATGAGATCCGAAATGGATTCCATGTACACCAACCAAGTTTGGACCTTGGTTGATCCACCTGAAGGGGTAAAACCCATTGGGTGTAAGTGGGTCTTTAAAAGAAAGACTGACATGGGAGGACTTACGCATACCTATAAGGGTAGACTGGTAGCAAAGGGTTTCAAACAAATTCATGGTATTGACTATGATGAAACCTTTTCTCCAGTAGCGATGTTCAAATCCATTCGGATCATGCTTGCTATTGCAGCATACCACGATTATGAGATCTGGCAGATGGATGTCAAAACCGCGTTCCTGAATGGGAACCTACTCGAGGATGTGTACATGACACAACCTGAGGGTTTTGTAGATCCAAAGCATACTGGCAGAGTATGCAAGCTGCAAAGGTCCATTTATGGACTAAAGCAAGCTTCTCGGAGCTGGAATCTTCGATTCGATGATGCAATCAAACAGTTTGGTTTCATCAAGAATGAAGATGAACCCTGTGTCTACAAGAGGGTTGAAGGAAACATAGTTGTTTTCCTCATATTGTATGTGGATGACATACTACTCATTGGGAATGATATTCCTATGCTTCAGTCTGTGAAGACTTGGCTGGGAAATTGTTTCTCAATGAAGGACTTAGGTGAAGCAGCCTGTATTTTAGGCATCAAGATCTATAGAGATAGATCTAAGAGATTGCTTGGCCTAAGTCAGAGTACATATATTGACAAGGTCTTACTTCGGTTTGCCATGCAGAATTCCAAGAAAGGATTTCTGCCTATGTCACATGGTATGAATCTTTCGAAGACTCAAAGTCCCTCTTCTAGAGAGGAGAGGGACCGCATGGATAAGATCCCTTATGCCTCGGACATAGGATCTATCATGTACGCCATGCTATGTACTCGTCCTGATGTCTCGTATGCTTTAAGTATGACGAGCAGATACCAGTCAGATCCAGGTGAGCGTCACTGGATAGCGGTCAAGAATATTCTTAAGTACTTAAGAAGGACTAAAGAATATTTCTTGATATATGGGGGCAATGAGGAGCTAACTGTAAAGGGTTACAGTGATGCTAGCTTCCAAACCGACCAGGATGATTATAGATCGCAATCAGGGTTCGTGTTTTGTCTAAATGGCGGCGCTGTGAGCTGGAAGAGTTCGAAGCAGGACACAGTTGCTGATTCTACAACAGAGGCTGAGTATATTGCTGCATCAGAGGCAGCAAAGGAGGCAGTTTGGATCCGCAAGTTCGTTACAGAGCTTGGGGTGGTTCCTAGCATTGCAGATCCCATAGAGCTCTATTGTGACAATAATGGAGCTATTGCGCAGGCTAAGGAACCTCGCTCACACCAGCGGACCAAACATATACTACGGCGCTTCCATCTCATTCGAGAGATCATCGATAGAGGAGATGTGAAGATATGCAGAGTACCCACAGAGGCGAATGTCGCAGATCCCCTGACCAAGGCTTTGGCACAGACAAAGCATGATGGTCACACTAGATCGTTGGGTATTAGATACTACAGTGATTGGCACTAGTGCTAGTGGGAGATTGTTGGTGAGAGCCCTAGAGCCGATCATGTAATGATTGTATGGACTAATTTGTATCATATTCCTATGTATAAAGGCATGTTTTATGGTTATTATACTTACGTGTATTTGTGCCAATTAGCTAAGTATAATAATGTCCTTGAGTAGAAGTTTCTTATCTATATCAATCGATTGGTTGAATCGATAGTGAGATGATATAGAGAACACTACTCTAAATAATTCCTAGTCAAGTATTAACATTCAGGGACAATGTTAATACGTAGAGACTAGCATGTAGGTCAACATGATGACTTGATCTCAAAAGTCATGGATATAGAGATATCAAGTTGACACATGGGTATGCATTGGAGAATGTATACTGAATGACCCGCCATGAGAAAGTATCATGGATCGTTATATGAGTGTCATATACTTTCTCATGTGGCTATTAGTATGACTATTAGTCCTTGGACCTGAAGTCACCATGGATTCCTACATAAGGAGTTGCGTACTTTGGCTTCGTCAAACGTCACCCGTAAATGGGTGGACTATAAAGGCGATTACTGGGTATGCAACAAATTATGGAGAGGGATGTGAGTGATGTAGATGGGATCTATCCCTCCTATATGACGGGAGCGATATCGTATTCTTGATAGAGTGAGACCACAAAGTGCATGGCCATGCCCAAGTGAGTCAATATGAGATATTGAGCTCACTTGATTAGTGTGAGTCTACTTGGAGTTCAAGATATAGATTGACTCGAGGATGACACGGTCTATGCCTCAATTGAGTCAATCTAGATATCAAGGATAGAGGGACATTATCATATATTGTGAGAGTCACAATTATTAGTCACAAGGTGATGTTGGATCTCAACATTCTTGTAACTTGGGTAGCAATGATGTGTTGCTAGATACCGCTCATTGCTTATGTTTCTAAGAGGTTAGAAGCATTGCCAACGTTACAAGAACCTATAGGGTCACACGCAAAGAACAAATAGATGGAGAAAAATTGAAGTCAAGTTTGACTTGGCTAAATATGGAAAGTCCATAAAAGGCAAGTTTGACTTGACCTAAATCCAAATCAAGTTTGACTTGACTTGGTTCCACTTCGAGTTAGACTCAACATGGGAGAAGAAATGAAGTCAAGTTTGACTTGGCTAAATATGGAAAGTCCATAAAAGGCAAGTTTGACTTGACCTAAATCCAAATCAAGTTTGACTTGACTTGGTTCCACTTCGAGTTAGACTCAACATGGGAGAAGAAATGAAGTCAAGTTTGACTTGGCTAAATATGGAAAGTCCATAAAAGGCAAGTTTGACTTGACCTAAATCCAAATCAAGTTTGACTTGACTTGGTTCCAATTCAAGTTAGACTTGACTTGGTTTTTCCCCCCCCCCCCCATTTGAATTTCGAATTCAAATTGATAGGGGATTTGGAAGGCCACCTAATGGCACTTAATGGCCATTATGGCCGGCCACCTAATGGCCATTAATGGCCATTAAGTGGCCGGCCACCCAAGGGAAACAAAAGGCGGGTTTTGTTTCATTTTGGCTGGCTCTTCTTCTTCTCCCGGATTTTTCTTCTTCCTCTCCCTCTCTTGGCCGAAACCCATAGGGGTGCTAGCACACCGAGGTTTCGATCCATCTTCTTTTGTTCGCGTGGATACATATAGAGGAGTGTCTACTTTGATACTCTACGAGATCCGGCGGCCTCTTGGATAAGCGGGAAAGCGAAGGGCTACGCGTCAAGGGTAATGTCCTTATCACGTAGGTCTAGTGTAGATCTAGATATTAAACTCGTACTCGTATTTGTTTTATAAGTTCGCACGGATCCGTGGCCGAGATTCTGGGGTTTCCGCAACGCAAAAGGCGGTTTTTGCGGCCTGGAATTTCCAACATCCAGGGCATTTTAAAAGAAGAATAAAGATGCAGAGATTGCTGAAATATTATTAAAGCTTAGTAAATTAAAGTGAGTTAGTTGCTATTGCGTTTGGAAAAATATTGTAAAACAATGACGATTATTGAGATTCATTAATAAAATTTAATCATTCACATTGTTATTAAGTTGCTTATCTTATTTGCATGTAAGTATGAGTTGATTCCAGTTTGGTCCAATGAGACCTTGACATTAGATATGCAATCATTTTTGACAATATTTGATTGGAATGACTACACCATCGGGGATTGCATAAATACATATTGGACAATTCTTGCAAATGAAGCAAAAGCGTGTAACTCACCATACCACCCCTCTATATTCTGTGGGGTGGGGTTTGATGTAAGTAAATTAGCTACTTGTTTTGTTATTTTTTTCTATGATTTAGTCCACTGACACTTCCTTGTTTAATAAACATAGGAACTTTTTGAGGTGATTCACGCTCAGGCATTTGAACAAACTATTGCTATTGATACGGATAAGCCAATTAGATATATCATCTGTCCTCTAAATAATGCAGATGATCATTGGCATCTAATGATTATTGACCTCGAGGAAGGTTGTATCCATCATTATAATTCTCTCAGCGCCACAGAAGGGTGCACTGCCAAATTTAAAAAAATTATAAGTTTTCTATTTCATATATATACCTCAACAAAAGGTTTGGACACCAATATAATTGTTACTAATGTAATATCTGTGTAGGTGATGTTTTTTAAAAATTTGAACTGGTCATATTACAAGATATGGAATAAAGGATTGCCTTCTATAGCTGGGACAGAGTTTAATAAAATTGTTGTAGAAGGACCCACGTACCCAAAGCAGATCGTAAAAGGATGTTTATTTTTGTTAAAAATAACAATTGATTTCATGGTTGGATTTATAAGATGACAACAATGTGAATATTGATTTTTCAAGTTGGATTGTACTTTTTTCATGATGCGATATGCTGAAAGTCTGGTTTTTCAAAGATCTACAGATTTTAGCCAAAAGTAAATGAAAAATTATCGATTTCAGGTGGGATATAAAATAATGAGAGACAAGTGCTGGAAGCTAAATCTGTAAATATTATTTTTGTTGATACTATGCATATGCAATTGTGATGACAAACATTGTATATTTGTAATATACAATCTATGTACTCCTTTTCAAATCAATGAAACTTTGCTTTGGATCATTGTTTTTGTCTCATATATAATCTGTAATCTGTAATTGTTGTCGAACCCATCAGTAATATCGAACCTTGCTTTTGCTGGAATCATTTGAATTCAGGACCAAGGTGGGCCTGAAACAAAAGCATTTTAGGAAACCCACACAGGGCCTGATACAAAAGCATTTGTAGTTATAATGTATGCTAACTATTTGATACTCCAATGGAGCATTGCTTTCGATCCTTGTTATTGTGTAATCTCTAATCTATAATTTGTCCTCTTGTCGATACTATAAGTATATTGAACTTTACTTTTCCTCTACCCTAATTTGAATTCACAGCCCCGCCTGGGCCTGAAATGAGATTATTTCAGGCCCACGCTGGGTCTGAATGTGATTTTTTCAGGCCCACGCTGAGCCTGAAAAAATCTCATTTCAGGCCCAAGCTGGGCCTGAAAAAATCGCATTCAGACCCAGTGTGGGCCTGAAATAATCTCATTTCAGGCCCAAGCTGGACCTGAAACAATAATGTTTAGGCCCACGCAGGCCCTGAAACAATAATCTCATTTCAGATTTCAAATAATTCAATAAAAGAATGATTAAATATTTTATATAAATATACATATTGTTGTGAAAATATTTTTAATATGAAACAACAAGGAGAGTACCTAAATAGACATTGCATACCACAATTTAATTCCATCCACATCATTACCTCATATTTTTAGAATTTGACACAGCAGGAGGTTTGTTTCATGGACCTATGATTTTTTTAATTTCTCAAAACTCATTACTAGTAGTTAGAGTTTAGCTAGCTAGGAGATGATATTTTTGGTCTTCAAACATAGTCCTAATGATTATTAATTACGTGTTAATACAGTATCAGTTGGCACAGAACCATGAATCAACAAAGCAAACAAATAGAGGGCCTCAAATGACAGATATTCACAAACCATAGGACTTCAGGACTTCAAGACTTGAAATAGCATTATTGTTGGTTTAAAAATCAGAGGACTTCACACCTGCTCATTTATACTTACATTAAATTACACAAGAAGAAATGTATCATAATATTGAAATACTTCTTCATGTCACAACATTAACAACAACTACTTTTTTGACAATACTATGGCTGTACAATATACAAAAAAATATACATTCAGTTCTCCTCCATACAAAATATCCACTTCAATCAGAATATTGGGTCATTATATACCAATTAACTCAAGACCTTGGGGCTGGCGGCATTCTACATGTCCTTTTATTATGACCAAGTTGTTTGCACTGGTTGCATTTTAGTTTCACCTTGTCATTGTGTCTGGACTCTATCCGTGCCTTCTTTCGTCTACCAGGCTGCACAAGGCTACAGGGGCATAGAACTGTAATGTCGTTTACTCCGGTAGGCCAAAACTGCTTGCTTCTACAAGGGAAAATACGATCCATGTAAACCCACTTCCAAGTTTCAGAATAAAAATAATGCTCACAATATGGGAGTGTATCCATGTTCCTGTGAATGATTATGACAATAGCATGTGAACAATAAAGTCCTGAAATTTGAAACTCCCCATAATAACACAACTTTTTTTTCCCAAATCAACAATGTATGAAGTGCCCTATGTTTCTACTTCCATTTCTGATTGAGAGTAAGGGTGAACCTTATAAGCTCTTGCTTTCTCTCTCCTTGAATCCATTTCTTTTGTAGCATAAGGTGTCAAAGCAACATGCCATTTGGAGACTTCCTCTCTACGATTATAGAACCATTGGGCAACTTTTCTTCTTGTATTATCAATTAACCTGTTTATGGGAAGCTCACGTATAGACTTGAACAAAGCATTAAGCTCTCCACATAATTCGTGGTAAGCATTTTGTACATTCTCCCTGTAAAGTGTGCATTTGCCCACTTTTTAGGGTCAATGTTCTGAAGCCACTTATGGGCAACTGGATATTTTTCAAGCATTGTCTGCATTATCATATCATATTGGAGTGTTGTGTTGGCTCGTGCTGCTGCCCAAAACAAACCTACAACAGCTCTTCTTCCAGTATCACTTACAATATTACAACACATATGGTGGAAGCAAAAGACATGATGTGCGTTTGTGTAGACTTTTTCTAACTGCTGATATAATGCTCCAATGTCTATCTGATACTATGGTGATTGAGTGATCATCGACAGGAAAGAACCTCTTTGTATGCTCTAAAAATCACTCCCATGCAGACCCACATTCAACTTCAGCTATTGCGAAGGCAACTGGGAGAACATTGTCATTACCATCAATCGTCGTTGCAATCTGTTGGGACCGGGTGCATGTCGACAAGGATACGAGTTCGTAAAATTTTAAAATTTTTACGTGCAGCGGAAGAGTTTGCATAAAATAATTTCCTAAATTATTTTAACTTCGTATCTAGCATGCAACCTTATAGTGTATCGACATAATCATGAAATAAAAGTTTGCGAAAAGTAAACTAATTTACCAAGTACCTCGCGTAACTCGAAGTAAGGGACGAGATCCAACCGTAGCGTCCCTTGGAAGCTTCGCCTCTATTCGCGTCCACGCCGAGTTCTCTTCGGGATGACTTCGCAAAGTCACGAGTTTTGTGCCGACGAGAACTACTAGATTCTCGGAAGGCACAACTAGAAGGACAAGAGAAAAATTAGGAAAACTAACCAACGAAGTAACGGAATCGAATTCCGAGAAGAGAGGAGTCGCTATCCGCTTCTTCTTCTTCGTGTTCGGGTTCTCCTTCTCCTTGAAAGCTCACGCCAACTCCCTTGGGTGATGGTTGTGTGCGCCGGCCCTAATCCATAAGGATGGGGCGCCGGCCCTAATGTGAAGGAGAAGAAGAGGAGGAGAGAAGAGAAGAGAAAGAGGGAGAGAAATAATTAATCTCTTAATTGTTTCAATTGGAATTAAGGGCTAGCCTTTGGTTCCTTTATATAGTAGCAACTCCTTTGCTAAGTCTCCCTCTAAACCGAATTAACGGAATTAGTTATAAGAAATTTATTTTATAAATTTTCTTATTGCTTATTCCTTTTAAGCCTAGTCTTATTATAAACAATTTATAATAAAACAAATTAGTTATCATAAGAGATTTATCCTATAAATTCTCTTATGAATTTTATTATAACTAACTTTATAATAAAACTAATTATTTATCATAAGAAATTTATCCTATAAATTCTTATGAATTAATTCCGTTTAAACCAAGTCTTTATTATAAACTAATTTATAATAAAAACTAATTCTTCTTCTCTTTAAATTATAGAATAAATTTTATAAGAAATTTATAAACTTTCTTATTATGGAAAAATCAATTCATAATTGATTTTATAAAATTAAAATAAACCCAATTCATGGATTATTTTAATCTTCCATAAAAGAATAAATTTCTATAAATTTTATTTATATAAATTTCTTTATACAAATTTATTTATCCATAATTTATAAAATAAATCGTACTAGATTTATTTAATTAATTAAACCAATTAAATTGGTTTATTCTCCTCTATTTGGCCGGCCACCAAAGAGGGGTTTGGCACCCTCTTTGGCCGGCCAAACCAACCCGGACCGCCGCGAATTAAACTCATTTAATTCGCCCAAAAAAAGCCTTCAAAAGACTTAGCCATTTTTAGCTTCCATTGCGCCTCTGACTAACTCAGATTCGACTTATTTCTCTTGATCGGAAAATCCAATTTTCAACTCGTTTTAAATCCCTCGGATTACTCGTAGTGCGTGTGACTAAATAGGCTTTCGATTTATGTTGGCCGTCTATAATTAACTGATTATAGAACGATCATGAGTGGCACCTAGTAGTACATCATGATCCCCAATTAATCGAAAGATCAACGGTTTGACCTCAGAAGAAATTATTCTGAAACCCTTCAGCAGCTCTAATGAATCGTGCCCCATTCCCTTCACCACCTTGTACCCACTTGGTTCAGGACACGGTCAATGGTGTCAGTCCCCACTAGGCTGACTACGTCACACCTAGCCCAAGTAATGTCTTACTCGTCCTTTGGATTTCTAATTACTCTCATGTATTTTAGAGACTCTCACTCTAAACATGATATGCTCTGGCCAGAGGCTTTGAGTAACAATCCGACGATAGGCCTGGGTATACATCTCCTCGCAAGGAGTGGTGAATCCTTTGTAGACTGTTCAAACATCTTCAGGCACTTCGGCTTACACCCAATCATCCTGGGTCCACACCTCCTTGGAGATGCTTGCTTAAGATGTCAAAGTATAAGTCTCCATGACCAAGATGACATGAACACCGCAAGTCAAAGGAACATCGCACTTAAGCCGCAGTAAGATCTTCATTGACATATCTACATGTAGATTCCCATATGAAGTCTTACAGCTAGTCACTCCAATGAACTAGTTCCCTTAATTAGCATCCATGTTTATCTCCGGACATCCCAATGTCACCAGCTAGTGAGAATCAGCTGATTAGAGAATAACCCATGCTAGTCTCAACAGAATTGATAGTGTCCGTTTTTATCAATTCATCGACTAGGGATATTTTCAATACTTCACATTTGCGCATTTAGAGATAATCACTAGTTGTGATCTCATCACAAATTCTCTTATGCTGTGAGTTGTATTGCGGACATTCAGTAGATGAGTTTAAGATCCCAATCAAATACACAAGCATGTATACTCAAATAGTGAATTATCATTTATTAATATAAATGTTTTACAATCATAAGGCGATTGCCTTAGGACACTTCTCTCATATCACTAACACAATCAACATTACTCCCGGATACTTTCCTCTTAGGTGTGTGACATCAATTCCGATAAGTCTACGCAAATAAGACCTGAACACCCTTCGGCAAGGACCAAAAGCCTCAAAACACCGCTGGAACTGATTGTCACCATTTCTGCATAGTGCCACATATGTTTCAGGATCTCTAGCTCTTAACTCACGCAGATATTGTGGAAGATCTTGTTGATGCAGTCTGACCCTGATTGTTGTTTTGGTGTTTGACACCGATTTAAGTTTGATTCAAGTTTGGTTGAATTCGGATCAAGTCCAGGTGGATCGGGAGATCGCACGCTGGCATGGAAAAAGTCCTAGCTTGGAGGGCTATGTGTGAAAAGTCCTAACTTGGAGGGTTAGGTGTGAAAAAGTCCTAGCTTGGAGGGCTAGGTGTGAAAAGTCCTAACTTGGAGGGTTAGGTGGGAAAAAGTCCTAGCTTAGAGGGCTAGGTGTGAAAAAGTCCTGGCTTGGAGGGTCAGGTCCTAGCTTGGAGGGCTAGGTTGAAGTCCTGGTGAGTGAAACTGGGCACGGAGTCTTGGTCCGAGGGACTGAGCATGAGTCAGGGGAGGTTGGGAGCCAGTTCTCTTGACTTAGAATGGGTTTGGCCTTGCCTGGATCGGTCTGGTGACCGATCAGGGAAGTTGGCACGGAGTTCCCTCGTGGATCGGTCTGGTGACCGATCCAGCGATGTCTGATCGGTCTGGTGACCGATCAGGGAGCATACAGTGTCTTTGGCAAACCTACTGTTCGGCTCTTGATCGGTATGGTGACTGATCAGGGAGCATACAATGACTTTTGGGAACCTTACTGCTCTGCTCCTGATCGGTCTGGTGACCGATCAGTGATACTATTCAAATCGTTCTGGTGAACGATCAAACGTCACGGGCTTCTCACTATAACCGATCAGGCTGGAGCCTGATGTAACGCCCGCCTTTTTTTTTTTCCCTAAAACGGCGTTACGTTAACATACTTAGGGCATGTAGACATCATAATGCAGCGGAAACCTTTAACTTACTCCTACATGCACTTACGACCATTTCTAGCACTATAACATGGGAACTTAGCGTAGTAACTTTATACTTAGCATCATATCATACTTAGCATCTTGTCATTCATAGCATCATGTCATACTTAGCATCATGTCATACTTAGTATCATGTCATAGAGTCATACTTAAACACATAACAGTAAAGATAAAGTTCTATCATGAGACGAGCAACCATATTGCTCCTTGGCCAAGTCACTATCACACACATTCTTTGATGCCCTCCTGCTGCTTCCTTACTGTCCCTTTGCGTGATCTGCGGTATAAGGAAATAAGACTATAAGCACACAGGCTTAGTAAGACTCTTTCCTACTCACTAAAACCATTCATCATTCATTCATGAGCACATAAGCCATTACATACTTAGTGCTTTACTTAGAACATAAGCCTTTTCATCACTTAGCATACATTCGTCATGGCGTAAACATAACATAATCATCTTCATAGCATAGCATAAACATAACCATAAACCTTCATGGCATGGCACAATACTTGGCGTAGACATAAACATAACAAACATAACTTCATAAATATTCTTAGCACGAATATAAATAAAATCATGGCGTTCTAAACTAGCATGAACATAAATCCAATCATGGCATACTATCTTAGCATAAACATAATTAAATCATGACATCCTAACCTAGCATGAACATAAATCAAATCATGGCATTCTAACTTGGCATAAACATAATTAAATCGTGACACCCTAAACTATCATGCACATAAATAAAATCATGGCATTTTAAACTAGCATGAACATAAATAAATCATGACATCCTAAACTAACATGAACATAGATAAATCATGGCATTCTAAATTAGCATAAACACAATCAAATCATGGCATCATATAGTAACATGAGCATAAACAAAATCATTTGCATAAACATATCTTGCATAAACTTGCTTTGCATAAACTTACTTTGCATAATATTCTTATCATAATTATAATGCATAACATGGATGAATGCATGAGACAATTGCATATATATAAGGATGCTTAACCTTTTAAAACATACTTTTAATGCTTAAACATATTCATCATATCATTGGGCCCTGGCTTGTACCACATACATACATCATAAGCGCGCATCCCTAAGTAAATACGAGGTAGCTAGCCTCGACCTACTAGGGTAAGAACAGCATAGTCGGTAGTCCCCGAACCGAGGCATTCTTAAGGTGCCCATCCCTGTTACCCAGCTCCGGTAGGGCCAGAACCGTGGACAGCTTCGGTAGTCCAAAACCGGGGCGTTCTTAAGGTGCCCATCCCTTGGACCCATACTTCGGTCCGGTACAAGCCCATACATAAAGTAAAATACTTTTCATGCTTCATCATTCATCATTCATTCATAGCATACTTAACATAGCATAACTTGTTACGGCTCGGCTCGTCTACCGGCCCATTTACCGGTCCTCTCGACCGTCGTACCGTCAACCATCGACCGTGCCGTTTAGCACATTTATGCCTTAAAGACATAAGCATCATCTTTCATTCATCATACTTGTTGTTCATCATCATTCATTCATCATACTTGTCATTCATCATACTTAACATCATAGCTGTGCCTTAAAGGCATGTACTTTAACTTCATTCATAAGACATAGCATATATGCATATTATTCATAAAACATGGCATATCATTCATATCATAAACCTAACATATCATAACATCATTTTTATCGTGATCATAACCCTATCATTCTTATCATGGCATCATTCATATCCTGAACATAAACTTATCATATTTATCATGGCATCATTCATATCATGAACATACATAATCACTTAGCATGGTTCTTAGCATAGCATGGGCATATAACTTAACATGGTTCCCTACATCACCCTTATATCATGGCAACACATAAACATATACTTGAAGTTAAAGGCTCAACCCTAACCCTTGGGTCCTTGAGGTTGGCCGAAACATATGGGGTCTCTAGGGTAATTCAAAAATTCCCAGAAATTATACTTAACCTCCACACATCATAAGGGAACATAAATTAACATTATCAAGATTTTTGGATTAATTATAGACCTTTAAATCATGGTGGCCGAAACCCTTAAACTTAGGGTTCTTAGTTTTGTTTCTTTCATGTTGGCCGAAACCCTAGGGTGTCCTAGGGTACTTCAAAAATTCCCAAAAATTATACTTAACCTCTACACATCATAAGGGAACATTAAATAACATTATCAAGATTTTTGGCATAATTATAGACCTGTAAATCATGGTGGCCAAAACCCTTAAACTTAAGGTTCTTAGTTTTGTTTCTTTCATGTTGGCCGAAACCCTAGGGTGTCCTAGGGTACTCCAAAAATTCCCAAAAATTATACTTAATCTATACACATCATAAGGGAACATTAAATAACATTATCATGATTTTTATCATAATTATAGATCTTTAAATCATGGTGGCCGAAACCCTTAAACTTAAGGTTCTTAGTTTTGGTTTCTTTCATGTTGGCCGAAACCCTAGGGTGTTCTAGGGTGCTCCAAAAATTCCCAAAAATTATACTTAACCTCTACAGATCATAAGGGAACATTAAATAACATTATCATGATTTTTAGCATAATTATAGACCTGTAAATCATGGTGGCCGAAACCCTTAAACTTAAGGTTCTTAGTTTTGGTTTCTTTCATGTTGGCCGAAACCCTAGGGTGTTCTAGGGTGCTCCAAAAATTCCCAAAAATTGTACTTAACCTCTATACATCATAATGGAACATTAAATAACATTATCATTATTTTTAGCATAATTATAGACCTGTAAAACATGGTGGCCGAAACCCTTAAGCATGAGGGTCTTGGTTTTCTTTCCTTTCAACATCAAATTCGAAAACTAACCAATATATCATGCTAAAAATCATGGAAATCATAGGGAACTATTATACCACAGGTGAGGGAGTCTTACCTTGGGGTTTCTTGATTTTTAGACCTTAGATGGGAAGAAGAAGGATGACTTGTTGTCTCTTGATCACCCCTAGCCTTGGAACCTTAGGAAACCTTTAGATCTTGGTGGTAGGGCCTTCTTGTGGAGTTTTCCCAAGGGAAAATCTCCCTTGTAGATTTCGTCTAGGATGAGAAAGAAGGAGGAAGAGAATGCAATTGATGGAGAGAAGAGAATAACTCCCAAAACCCCCCTCTTTATAACCCATTAAGGTGGTGAATGAAGAGTCTCTCCATGACTCTTCATCTTCTTCTTAATCTCAACTTATATCCACTTCATTTCCTCATAGAAATCCCTTTCTAGGTGAGTTGGTTAAGGCTTACATGGTTGTACAAGAGGTCCAAGGTTTAATTCTTGGCTCATGCACCTTTATTTTTATTTTATTTTCATTTCATTTATTTTATTATTTCTATTTCTTAAATTCCGAAAATCCCCCTAAAATCACCCATAATTATGCCAATATTCCTAAATAAAATTCTTTTATATTTATATTAATTTTACCTAATTTATATTAATTTTACCTAATTAATACCTATTTTTGGAGCCCATTTAAAGCTCATTAGTACCTAGTTTTTCTCAATTTAAATGAGAAAACATGGATTTCTAGGCCCAATTTTACATAATTATTTCTGGACCCCTCGAAAAATTATCTAGACATGCTCAATATTTTAAGAAAATATTAAGAGAATTTTTCGGGTCGTTATAATCCCCCATACCTCGTGAAAGTTCGTCCTCGAACTTAGAATAACTCCGGGTACTTGCGCCTCATCTCGTCCTCGCGTTCCCAGGTAGCTTCTTCGAACCGTTGACTTTGCCATAGGACCTTGACTAAGGGTACCTCCTTACTCCTCAGCTTCTTGACTTCCTTATCCAAAATCTAGATGGGTCTGCTCTCATAGCTTAAGTCCTCTTGCACCTGCACCGTCTGTGGCTCAATCACTTGGTCCATATTTGGGATACACTTTTTCAGCAGGGACACATGGAATACGTTATGGATAGCTGACATCTCTGGAGGCAGCTCTAACTCATACGCCACTTTACCGACTCTTTTCAGAATCAGGTACGGCCCCACATAGCGCGGACTTAACTTTCCTTTCTTTCCAAATCTTGTCACCCCCTTCATAGGAGCCACTTTCAGAAACACCCAATCTCCAACATTAAACTCCAGGGGTCTACGCCGGACATCGGCATAACTCTTCTGCCGGCTCTGAGCAGTTTCTATCCGTTGTCGGATATTCTGTATAGCTCGGGTGGTGCTGTTGATGATATCCGTTGTGAGCCCCATCTCCTTCTTTTCACCACCCTCATACCAACAGATTGGAGACCTACATCTCCTCCCATACATCGCTTCATAAGGTGCCATCCCAATAGTAGCTTGGTAGCTATTATTGTAAGCGAATTCCGCTAAACATAGATATCGATACCAGCTTCCTTTGAAGTCCAGGGTACAAGCCGCAACATGTCTTCCAGTACTTGATTCACCCGTTCGGTTTGTCCATCAGTCTGAGGGTGAAAAGCGGTGCTAAATCGCAATTTAGTGCCCAGAGACTTCTGAACACACTCCCAAAAATGCGAAGTAAAGCGACCATCCCTATCTGAGATGATGGTCTTGGGAACTCCATGAAGCCAGATTACCCCCTTAGCATATAATTGAGCCAGTTGCTCAATCGAATAAGTCATCTTGATAGCTAAGAAGTGAGCAGACTTCGTCAACCTGTCCATAATTACCCATACCGCATCATATCCATTTGTAGTCTGGGGAAGTCCCGACATAAAATCCATAGAGATATTTTCCCATTTCCATTCCGAAATTGGGAGTGGCTGCAGAACTCCTCCGGGTCGCTGGTGTTCTGCTTTCACCTGTTGGCAGGTTAGGCATGTACCAACATGCTGCGCCACATCTCTCTTCCTGTCGGACCACCAGAATTCCTCCTTCAGGTCTTGATACCTTTTGGTGGATCCCGGGCGCATCGAATAAGGGAAAATTCTTCCACTCAAGGAACTGATAATATTACCAACATGATTATGTGTACTTTATTCACGGCTACTTAATTGCTTATATCCTTGATGATATAAGTGACATACATGATTGTCATAATTGAGCTAGTGCCATTAATAGCCCTATGATGTAATTATATGCATATATCATAATTATATACTTATTATAATTATGGGTAATTCTAATAATAGTATGCTTCCGAAATATTAATTCACAACATGAGCTATGAATTATATTAGTTAATGGTTATTATATGATAAGTGAGATCATATTTATTACCATAAAATAACTTAAGGTAATCTTATATATTATATATAAGATAATAGTGAAACATACGTTGATGATTCTAATATTTATAATTAGTATGAAAATATAGTGGACCCATAATCTATAATAAGTGTTAATATAATTAGGACACTACCCTATGCGTATCATTTTAGGTTATACCGTATGACTTATACCATTAATTATATTAGTATTAGTATAATGGAACTAATACTATACGCTAACATATGTGAGAGTGTTATAATCTTATGTATGTAGGCTATATAATTCCCTACATGAGACTATATTATAGGTTATACATAATATCATAAATTATAGTTATTTATCATATAAATTATAGGTATAATACCTATAATTTTTCTTATGGAATAATATGTATATTATGACAATTTATATGATAAGGAATTAGTAAGGTTATATTTATGATAATCTTATATTAGTACACACTCTTATATTATTCTAAATATTAAATTCATAAAAGAAGATAAAATATCGTTCATCGTTACATATCTTAAAGTACTTTTCCATCATACTATCGTTCATACTTGCATATCTTAAAATCATAAAACATCTTACTACTATCAGATATGTAAAGAGGTACTTACTTGGAAGCGGCAGGAAGAGGGTCTTGATGTGTGTGTAGTGAGATGGTAACTGCTCTGATACCAACCTGTAACGCCCGTCTTTTTTTTTTCCTAAAGCGGCGTTACGTTAACATACTTAGGGCATGTAGACATCATAATGCAGCGGAAACCTTTAACTTACTCCTACATGCACTTACGACCATTTCTAGCACTATAACACGGGAACTTAGCGTAGTAACTTCATACTTAGCATCATATCATACTTAGCATCTTGTCATTCGTAGCATCATGTCATACTTAGCATCATGCCATACTTAGTATCATGTCATAGAGTCATACTTAAACACATAACAGTAAAGATAAAGTTTTATCATGAGACGAGCAACCATATTGCTCCTTGGCCAAGTCACTATCACACACATTCTTTGATGCCCTCCTGCTGCTTCCTTACTGTCCCCTTGCGTGATCTGCGGTATAAGGAAATAAGATTATAAGCACACAGGCTTAGTAAGACTCTTTCCTACTCACTAAAACCATTCATCATTCATTCATGAGCACATAAGCCATTACATACTTAGTGCTTTACTTAGAACATAAGCCTTTTCATCACTTAGCATACATTCGTCATGGCGTAAACATAACATAATCATCTTCATAGCATAGCATAAACATAACCATAAACCTTTATGGCATGGCACAATACTTGACGTAGACATAAACATAACAAACATAACTTCATAAACATTCTTAGCACGAATATAAATAAAATCATGACGTTCTAAACTAGCATGAACATAAATCCAATCATGGCATACTATCTTAGCATAAACATAATTAAATCATGGCATCCTAACCTAGCATGAACATAAATCAAATCATGGCATTCTAACTTGGCATAAACATAATTAAATCATGGCACCCTAAACTATCATGCACATAAATAAAATCATGGCATTTTAAACTAACATGAACATAAATAAATCATGGCATCCTAAACTAACATGAACATAGATAAATCATGGCATTCTAAATTAGCATAAACACAATCAAATCATGGAATCATATAGTAACATGAGCATAAACAAAATCATTTGCATAAACATATCTTGCATAAACTTGCTTTGCATAAACTTACTTTGCATAATATTCTTATCATAATTATAATGCATAACATGGATGAATGCATGAGACAATTGCATATATATAAGGATGCTTAACCTTTTAAAACATACTTTTAATGCTTAAACATATTCATCATATCATTGGGCCCTGGCTTGTACCACATACATACATCATAAGCGCGCATCCCTAAGTAAATACGAGGTAGCTAGCCTCGACCTACTAGGGTAAGGACAGCATAGTCGGTAGTCCCCGAACCGAGGCGTTCTTAAGGTGCCCATCCCTGTTACCCAGCTCCGGTAGGGCCAGAACCGTGGACAGCTTCGGTAGTCCAAAATCGGGGCGTTCTTAAGGTGCCCATCCCTTGGACCCATACTTCGGTCCGGTACAAGCCCATACATAAAGTAAAATACTTTTCATGTTTCATCATTCATCATTCATTCATAGCATACTTAACATAGCATAACTTGTTACGGCTCGGCTCGTCTACCGGCCCATTTACCGGTCCTCTCGACCGTCGTACCGTCAACCATCGACCGTGCCGTTTAGCATATTTATGCCTTAAAGACATAAGCATCATCTTTCATTCATCATACTTGTTGTTCATCATCATTCATTCATCATACTTGTCATTCATCATACTTAACATCATAGTTGTGCCTTAAAGGCATGTACTTTAACTTCATTCATAAGACATAGCATATATGCATATTATTCATAAAACATGACATATCATTCATATCATAAACCTAACATATCATAGCATCATTTTTATCGTGATCATAACCCTATCATTCTTATCATGGCATCATTCATATCCTGAACATAAACTTATCATACTTATCATGGCATCATTCATATCATGAACATACATAATCACTTGGCATGGTTCTTAGCATAGCATGTGCATATAACTTAACATGGTTCCCTACATCACCCTTATATCATGGCAACACATAAACATATACTTGAAGTTAAAGGCTCAACCCTAACCCTTGGGTCCTTGAGGTTGGCCGAAACATATGGGGTCTCTAGGGTAATCCAAAAATTCCCAGAAATTATACTTAACCTCCACACATCATAAGGGAACATAAATTAACATTATCAAGATTTTTGGATTAATTATAGACCTTTAAATCATGGTGGCCGAAACCCTTAAACTTAGGGTTCTTAGTTTTGTTTCTTTCATGTTGGCCGAAATCCTAGGGTGTCCTAGGGTACTTCAAAAATTCCCAAAAATTATACTTAACCTCTACACATAATAAGCGAACATTAAATAACATTATCAAGATTTTTGGCATAATTATAGACCTGTAAATCATGGTGGCCGAAACCCTTAAACTTAAGGTTCTTAGTTTTGTTTCTTTCATGTTGGCCGAAACCCTAGGGTGTCCTAAGGTACTCCAAAAATTCCCAAAAATTATACTTAACCTCTACACATCATAAGGGAACATTAAATTACATTATCATGATTTTTATCATAATTATAGATCTGTAAATCATGGTGGCCGAAACCCTTAAACTTAAGGTTCTTAGTTTTGGTTTCTTTCATGTTGGCCGAAACCCTAGGGTGTTCTAGGGTGCTCCAAAAATTCCCAAAAATTATACTTAACCTCTAAAAATCATAAGGGAACATTAAATAACATTATCATGATTTTTAGCATAATTATAGACCTGTAAATCATGGTGGCCGAAACCCTTAAACTTAAGGTTCTTAGTTTTGGTTTCTTTCATGTTGGCCGAAACCCTAGGGTGTTCTAGGGTGCTCCAAAAATTCCCAAAAATTGTACTTAACCTCTACACATCATAAGGGAACATTAAATAACATTATCATGATTTTTAGCATAATTATAGACCTGTAAAACATGGTGGCCGAAACCCTTAAGCATGAGGGTCTTGGTTTTCTTTCCTTTCAACATCAAATTCGAAAACTAACCAATATATCATGCTAAAAATCATGGAAATCATAGGGAACTATTATACCACAGGTGAGGGAGTCTTACCTTGGGGTTTCTTGATTTTTAGACCTTAGATGGGAAGAAGAAGGAAGACTTGTTGTCTCTTGATCACCCCTAGCCTTGGAACCTTAGGAAACCTTTAGATCTTGGTGGTAGGACCTTCTTGTGGAGTTTTCCCAAGGGAAAATCTCCCTTGTAGATTTCGTCTAGGATGAGAAAGAAGGAGGAAGAGAATGCAATTGATGGAGAGAAGAGAATAACTCCCAAAATCCCCCTCTTTATAACCCATTAAGGTGGTGAATGAAGAGTCTCTCCATGACTCTTCATCTTCTTCTTAATCTCAACTTATATCCACTTCATTTCCTCATAGAAATCCCTTGCTAGGTGAGTTGGTTAAGGCTTACATGGTTGTACAAGAGTTCCAAGGTTCAATCCTTGGCTCATGTACCTTTTTTTTTATTTTATTTTCATTTCATTTATTTTATTATTTCTATTTCTTAAATTCCGAAAATCCCCCTAAAATCACCCATAATTATGCCAATATTCCTAAATAAAATTCTTTTATATTTATATTAATTTTACCTAATTAATACCCATTTTTGGAGCCTATTTAAAGCTCATTAGTACCTAGTTTTTCTCAATTTAAATGAGAAAACATGGATTTCTAGGCCCAATTTTACATAATTATTTCTGGGTCCCTCGGAAAATTATCTAGACATGCTCAATATTTTAAGAAAATATTAAGAGAATTTTCTTGGTCGTTACACCTGATCGGTCAGGAAGTGTCCTAATCGGTCTGGTGACCGATCACCAGAAAGTCACGATTTCGGATTTCTCACTGGGGACCGATCAGGCTGGAGCCTGATCGGTCTAAACCCATCCTGATTGGTCTGGTGACCGATCAGGAGTCACTCTGATCGGTCTGGTGATCGATCAGGAGTCACTCTGATCGGTCTGGTGACTGATCAGTAGCAGTAAACTTTAATTCAAATCGCTGTCAGAAGTTTTGATCGCATCTGTTTTCTCTGTGCTTTCTCTGATACACTGTGATTTCCTTGTCATATGCTTTGCTAAGTGTCTGATTGAGTGTGCAGGTGACAGGGATGGATTCAAACACTCAAGGAGGGTCAAAGGGAGACTTTCCATCGAGCAGGTTTGGATGCTTTCGTTTCTCAGGTCTCAACAGACGCTGGCGCTGCTGGAAGCTAACCTGGGGCTCGACTGGGGCTCAGCTGAGGAGAGGTCAGGGAGTTCAGGAGAGGTCAGGTAGCTGGGCTGTGCAGATGAGCAGCTGGGAGCTGCAGAGGAGCGTCTGGCGACAGCATCAGCAGGTTAAGTGGCTGGCGATGAAGAGAAGAGAAGAAGTCTCTGCATGCGATATCTTCTTGCTTTAGCTACAACTGAGAAGTGAGGTTGCTACTACACATATTCTGATCCTTGAAGCAACCTATGGAGACATTGTATACTTGAGCGCTTAGAAGAAGAAACAAGGAGCTAGGCGAGTCCATCAGCAAGAAGACACGAAGAGGGAGTTCTTGCGTGAGATCTGTGCTGAGTGGAGCTCGGTGAGGAGTTCGCTTGTGTTCTTACTGTCCTAAGTTCTCTGTAAGCTTCCTTTGTGTTTCATTGTACTTAATATCTTCATCTTGATTGAAACGTTATGGAGAGGTCACTCCACCGAGAAGGAGGTTCCATTCTATCCGGATTTTCCGGGGCTTGATCTGCCGACGATCAAGGGATCGCCCACCTTACGGGCACGCCAAGGAGTAGGGGCAAGTTATCCCCGAACCTTGTATATTCTCTTGTTAGTGTTCTTGTTTGTGCTTAGCTTAGGGTTTAATTTCTGCAATACTCTGTTTTGTATTGTTTGCTTCCGCTGTGTAACTTTGAAGTGCAGAAATCCCTAAAAGCTGAAAGAATTTGTGTCTGGCTATATTCACCCCCCCTCTCTAGCCATCCAAGCACCAACAGTGGTATCAAAGCTTGGGGCTCTATTCAAGCGGCTTAACATCCGAGAGCTTACAACAAGATGGCGATGGGAGAAGGGTTTAGCACCAACCGACCTCCATTCCTTGACGGCACTGATTTTCCATATTGGAGGTCACGGATGGAGTTTTATTTGAAGACAAACATGAGCATGTGGTTCTCAGTGAAGGAGGGTTTCTCTCCTCCAAAGGATATTGAGGGAAAAGATCTTGACTTCTCCATGTGGTCGGCTGAGCAAATCAAAAGGGGGGAAGCCAATGCCAAAGCTGTTGTCATCTTGCAATGTGGGATGAACAAAGAGCAGCTAATCAAGGTTGGTCCCTTCACAAGTGCTAAAGAGCTATGGAGCAAGCTCATTGAGCTCCATGAAGGCACCCATGAAACCCGGACAGCCAAGAAGGACCTCCTTCTAAGCCAACTTCAAAACCTTTCCATGGAGGAAAATGAAAAGGTAAGTGAACTTAATGGAAGATTCAAAGAGATCCTCAACGGTCTCCACTCCATCAATGAAAAGGTAGAAAACCGAGACTTAGTGAGGTATATTCTCAAAGTCTTCCCTAGGAATACTTTGTGGTCATCCATGGTGGATGCCTATAAGGTTTCCAAGGATTTTTCTTTTGTCAAGTTAGAAGATCTATTTTGTGAAATGGAACTACATGAGATATCTAACCAAAGCCTAAAGGAGAAAGGGTTGGCTTTAGTGGCAGGTGACAAAAAGAAGAAAATGGAGGAGGAGAGGACCTACTGTCATGTGGCTCTAGTGGCCTTAGAAGAGTCATCCAAGGAGAGTGACAACGAATCAAGAAGCTCCTCAACCGCGCCTTCATCATCTTCGGATGATGAAGAGGTAATCTCTCCCGAGTTGGATAAGTGCTATAGGACAATTGCTTGTTTAACTAGGTTGTTAAAGAAATCTAAGAACAAAGCAAAGTTATTGAAATTAGAAATAGAAGAATTAAAATCCTCTAAAGTTGAGGATGTTAATGATTTCCACAGTGAGCCCCTTGAAAATGAAAATAAGATCTTGAGGAGTGAGGTTGAGAAACTCAAGAATTTTCTTGAGAAATTCTCAACTAGCTCCAAAACCTTGGACATGATCCTAAATTCACAAAAGGTGGTTTACAACAAGGTTGGTTTGGGTTATCAACCTAAAGAACCTAATGTCATGTCATTAATGTCAAGAACCCAATTTAGATCATCAAATGATTCTAGGGTTCAAAAGGTTAGGAAGAAAATGACTAAGGCATGGGTGCCAAAGTCATTCATTTTAGATTCATTAGGTCCCAAAATTTGGGTACCTAAAACTTTCATATTTCGAATTGTATAGCTTAGGTTGAGAGGGAGCATCTATCACCATGGGTGGTTGATATTTGGTGCTCCAAACATATAGTCATTCCTAGTTAGGAATGTGCTTACCATTTCATCAAATTCACATGGATGGTTTTGATTAACACATAACTTGCTCTTGCCATGGACTACTTAGAATAATGAGTTTTATTGTTGTAATTCAGGTTTTATTGCAATTTATGGCTTATGAAATGCTTTATCTCAAGTCTAAGAAGTCTATTTTCTTGTATGTGTGATACAACATGAATGCATACTAAGGAAAATACCATACATAATTTGTGATGATAAGGCATCAATAGACAAGAACATTAGCTTAAGGTTTAGACTTAAGTTTTCCTTAATACTTTGGAGATCAACCTAGTTGAGTATGCCATGATCTTACCGTATGTACCATTAACATTAATCTATGACATGCAATTTTTGTTTAAGATCAAGATGAACATATAGTTTGTGCTAAGCATTATAAAAGATCTCACAAGGACTCAATGCTTAAGTTCCATGACCTAGTGATTCCTTTGTATCAATCTAAATCAAGGTTCTAGGACTTAGGATATATATATATATATATATATATCCCTAAAATCTAGCTCATCATATTCAAGTTCATCATGTTTTTCTGAATCATGATTTAAACCTTGCTTTTATGAGTAAATTTTGGGAATAAATTTTGATTTCAAATTGGTTGGAACCATGACCTTAATACACACTTAGAACTATGAACTTTTCCAATTCAATCCATGAACTATCAATAGAATTGGTAATTTGATCATAGGTTGATACAAGCATGTTTTGGAAATTTAATCATATTTTTGTTATGAAACCTGATCATGTTTTGGAAATATGATATTAGTATCATAATTGAAAAATGAATTTTGTTTAATGGAATGGTATCACTCTGTTTTGGGTTAAGACAAACTTAGAGCTATGGATTATCAAAATTGGTTGGATCAAACATGTTCGGAACTTAATGATCATGCTTAGAACATACTGATTATGCTTTGATACAAATTTGTCTTTAGAAAATTTTGATTCTTGAAGGGACAAAGTTAGAGATTATGGAATTGATAAATATTTTGAACAAATTTGAACATGCCCTTGATGTTTTTCTTTATTAATATAGAGAAATATGTTTTGGCTAAGGAAAACCTTTCTTTTGATCAAAGGGGTTAACTCTAAGAGTATTAGAAGTTGAAACGTAGAGTTTCTGAAATATTTCAGAAACCCTTCTGATCAGAAACCTGATCAGTCCACCGACCGATCAGGCCTCACTCTGATCGGTCTGATGACCGATCAGGGACCATTCTGTTAGGTCTGATGACCGATCAAATCAAGTCTGATCAACAGACTCCCTAACTGATTCGAAATTGGTGAATCATCAAGAGTTAGGTTTATGGTTAAGACATACTATAAACAAATCTGATATAAATCAAGTACAATTGGAACATCCTAATCATACTTGGAAAAAACTCAATATTGATTTGATACAAACCTATGTTGGAATGTTCAAATTCATAAGAAAGGGTTTGTTGAAGTCATGACTCTTGTTCTTGATGTCGTGTTTCAGAAATTTTTCTAAAATATCATATATTAATGAAGTCTACACCCCTGTTGTGGAATGCAAAGTGTTAATGCAGTCTGATCAGGAACGTATCAGAGTTTCAGAAATTTTTCTGAAATCTGATCGCTCCCCAGACTAATAAGAAATATTTCTGTATCAAATAACCAACGAACCTGATTGGTCACGGAGACCAATCAGGATTATGTGTTGGATACAGCTGCATTCCCTACTTGTCATATGAAACATATACATGTTTGACCATGATATAATTTTGTATATGGTTTCATGTGCAATTCACACTTATTGTCGTATGATGCATATACATTGTTACCATGATACATTTATAGTATATGCCTCTCATATGCAATTCAAAATTTATCTTTGATTATTTTGGGTTTGGGGAGAGACCCTTGATTGAGGGGGAGTTCTGTTAAAACTTAATGACCATACCCTTTTCAATGTTTGACAAAGGGGGAGAGAATGGTTGATTAAGTTTGAGGTTATTATAGGGGGAGGATCTTGATTCCCTTATGAAAATTGAATTGACCTCAATTGATCATTTAATGTCTAAACTTAAATCGGGTTGCCAAACAACAAAAAAGAGGAGATTGTTGATGCAGTCTGACCCTGATTGTTGTTTTGGTGTTTGACACCGATTTAAGTTTGATTCAAGTTTGGTTGAATTCGGATCAAGTCCAGGTGGATCGGGAGATCGCACGCTGGCATGAAAAAAGTCCTAACTTGGAGAGCTAGGTGTGAAAAGTCCTAACTTGGAGGGTTAGGTGTGAAAAGTCCTAGCTTGGAGGGCTAGGTGTGAAAAGTCCTAACTTGGAGGGTTAGGTGGGAAAAAGTCCTAGCTTGGAGGGCTAGGTGTGAAAAAGCCCTGGCTTGGAGGGTCAGGTCCTAGCTTGGAGGGCTTGGTTGATGAAACCCTGGCTTGGAGGGCCAGGTCCTAGCTTGGAGGGCTAGGTTGATGAAACCCTGGCTTGGAGGGCCAGGTCCTAGCTTGGAGGGCTAGGTTGAAGTCCCGGTGAGTGAAACTGGGCACGAAGTCTTGGTCCGAGGAACTGAGCACGAGTCAAGGGAGGCTGGGAGTCAGTTCTCTTGACGTAGAGTGGGTTTGACCTTGCATGGATCGGTCTGGTGACCGATCAAGGAAGTTGGCATGGAGTTCCCTCGTGGATCGGTCTAGTGACCAATCCAGCGATGTCTGATCGGTCTGGTGACCGATCAGGGAGCATACAGTGTCTTTGGCAAACCTACTGTTCGGCTCCTGATCGGTCTGGTGACCGATCAGGAAGCATACAGTGACTTTTGGGAACCTTACTGCTCTGCTCCTGATCGGTCTGGTGACCGATCAGGGAGCATACAGTGTCTTTGGCAAACCTACTGTTCGGCTCCTGATCGGTCTGGTGACCAATCAGGGAGCATACAGTGACTTTTGGGAACCTTACTGCTCTGCTCCTGATCGGTCTGGTGACCGATCAGGGATACTATTCAGATCATTCTGGTGAACAATCAAACGTCGTGGGCTTCTCACTATAATCGATCAGGCTAGAGCCTGATCGGTCAGGAAGTGTCCTGATCGGTCTGGTGACCGATCAGGGGTGTGGCAGAAAGAAGCTGGAGGAAACCCAGCTGGTGCTGGATCGGTCTGGTGATCGATCACTAGAAAGTCACAATTTAGGGTTTCTCACTGGGGACTGATCAGGTTGGAGCCTGATCGGTCTGAACCCATCCTGATCGGTCTGGTGATCGATCAGGAGTCACTCTGATCGGTCTGGTGACCGATCAGTAGCAGTAAACTTTAATTCAAATCGCTGTCAGACGTTCTGATCGCGTCTGTTTTATCTGCGCTTTCTCTGATACACTGTGATTTCCTTGTGATATGCTTTGCTAAGCGTCTGATTGAGTGTTCAGGTGACAGGGATGGATTCAAACACTCAAGGAGGTTAAAGGGAGACTTTCCATCGAGCAGGTTTGGATGCTTTTGTTTCTCAGGTCTCAACGGACGCTGGCGCTGCTGGAAGCTAACCTGGGGCTCGACTAGGGCTCATCTGAGGAGAGGTCAGGGAGTCCAGGAGAGGTCAGGTAGCTGGGTTGTGCAGATGAGCAGTTGAGAGCTGCAGAGGAGCGTCTGGCGACAGCAGCAGCAGGTTAAGTGGCTGGCGATGAAGAGAAGAGAAGAAGTCTCTGCGTGCGATATCTTCTTGCTTTAGCTACACCTAAGAAGTGAGGTTGCTACTACACATATTCTGATCCTTGAAGCAATCTGTGGAGACAGAGTATACTTGAGCGCTTGGAAGAAGAAACAAGGAGCTAGGCGAGTCCATCAGCAAGAAGACACGAAGAGGGAGTTCTTGCGTGAGATCTGTGCTGAGTGGAGCTCGGTGAGGAGTTCGCTTGTGTTCTTACTGTCCTAAGTGCTCTGTAAGCTTCCTTTGTGTTTCATTGTACTTAATATCTTCATCTTGATTGAAACGCTGTGGAGAGATCACTCCACCGAGAAGGAGGTTCCATTCTATCCAGATTTTTCGGGGCTTGATCTGCCAACGATCAAGGGATCGCCCACCTTACGGGCACGCCAAGGAGTAGGGGCAAGTTATCCCCGAACCTTATATATCCTCTTGTTAGCGTTCTTGTTTGTGCTTAGCTTAGGATTTAATTTCTGTAATACTCTATTTTGTGTTGTTTGCTTCCGCTGTTTAACCTTGAAGTGCAGAAATCCTTGAAAGCTAAAAAAAATTGTGTCTGGCTATATTCACCCCCCCTCTCTAGCTATCCAAGCACCAACAGATCTCTGTAAGCCTCATCATAATCTCGAACAACCTTTTTCAATGCTTTCTCCCTAGCTATGTATGCTTTTCTGTTTGATATGGTCACTCCAAATCTAGCTTTAATATCTTATATAATCATACTTGATTTGTATTGTTCATTATGAAGAAATTGCTCTTCAACAAAAGAAGCAACAAATGATGAAGAGCATGCATGATGATCAGCATTTTCCCTAACTGTTCCACATTGGTGTTCCTTTATATATTTTGTAACAGTGAACTCTACTTCCCCCCTTGCTACTACTCTCCATGTACATGGTTGATTGAAGCACACTACTTTAACTCTATTTTTTCGGGTGTCAACTCGGTTATATCTCATATGCTTAATCATGACATGTTTGACAAGTGCATCCTTGAATTCTTCTCTAGATGAAAACATCTGCCCACAAAAAATTCATGCCTATCTCTTACCTCTACCTCTCCAATTGACCCAGCAAGCAATCGAGAATTCAAAATATAAGGATCTTCAGCTCATGGAAACTCCTCCTCTAAGTCACTATACTGATCTGGGGGGAATTCATATTGCTCAATCTGCATATCATCGGCTTGGAATTCTAGTACACTTGTAATGGGTTCTAATTCATCTGCATTCCGGATTTCAATTCCTTCCTCCCCACTCCAGGTTGGCTCAAAGAATTCAACAACTCTTGTAGAAGAATTCAAACCCTCACCTTCTAGATTAGTTGCTTCTTCATTTAGATCAATTGCCAAATTCCTTGTAATTTCTGATCCATTCCCCGTGACAGCATTATCATCAAGAGTATTCCATATCTCGGATAGAATTTCGTCAACAACATTATCATCCCTAAAAAATAAATTACAATTATATTTTGCAAACTTTGAAAATCATAATCAAGGACCTAGGAAGGCTTGAGGGCCTGAAATCTTTTGATTTTAAGCCCTCACAGGGCCTGAAATCATTATATTTCAGGCCCTCACAGGGCCTGAAATATAATGATTTCAGGTCCTACGAGGGCCTGAAATATTTTGATTTCAGACCCTCACGGGGCCTGAAATTAGTATATTTCAAGCCCTTGGAGGGCCTGAAATCCTTTTATTCAGGCCCTCCCAGGCCCTCAAATACAATGATTTCAGCCCCCGGAAGGGTCTGAAATCTTTTCATTTCAGGCCCTGGGAGGACCTGAATTCCTTTTATTTCAGGCCCTCCCAGTGCTTGAAAATAACATATTTCAGTCCCTCCTAGAGCCTAAAATCTAATGATATCATGCACTCCCAGGGACTGAAATCCTTTAATTTCAGGCCCTCCTAGCTCCAATTCAAGCATTTATTTATCTTAACTTTAACAAATTTCAGAGAGCCCTTATTATGTAATGCATATCACCCTTAGACTCTTCCAAACATAAAAATTGTAGAAAGAGTTGATAAGTATAAAACTAGGTCTGATACCATATCAAAGATGGCAATCATACGTACATTACTATTTGTATTTGTTACCAATCTGTTGCTTGCTTTTTCTCCTTCAACACCTATCTTCCTCAGCTGCCTTGGTGATGAATTGATTTGGGCAAGGTCGAAATATATACATACCCTCGTGATGATTCGACTTGTAAAAGGTAGTAATATATATATAGGCTAAGAAAATTTCCTCTACATGGACATCCGAACCACAAATTATTATTTTACTGCAAAAGTGGTTCGGAAGTCTCGAAAATGTGAATCGAAAAAGGTATTTTGTGACGGGAGGGGTATAATAGGAAGTTCACTTAAAGGGCTGCGCCCTTTGGTAAAATAGAAACCATGGTACGCGAATTGGTAGTTTCCATTTCTTACGTACGCCTTTTGGTAAATTGCTGAATTCAGAATGATAAATTGGGTAAATTAGTTGACAAGATTTTTTATTGTAGTGCACAAGGTAAAAGGGGAAAGGACAAATGAGATATTTATACGAAATCAAGTCGTCTTGAAACAAGGTTTGGTTGTGAGTTTAAAATGAAGATTAGTTGTCGAAAAAATGACAAGTTTAGTGTAGTGCAATTTGTTAAACAAAACTCATCTCTACAAATGTCATAGGAATATATCTTCTTCTGCAGCGATACAAATTGAGATGACAAGTGATGTAGGAATCTCCCCAAATGCATCTCATGATTTTATGATGAGACAAGTAGGTGGGAGGGAGAATTTAGATTTTATTCCTGAAGATTATAAAAACTACTTGCGATCCAAAAGAACAAGAAATATGAGAGTTGGGGATACAAGAGGTGTATTAGAATATTTTTAGCAAATACAGTTCGATGATCTTAATTTTTTTAATGTTATTCAAGTTGATGAAGATTATTTGATCACTAATATTTTTTAGTCTGATGCTAAGATGCGAGCTAATTATGACAATTTTGGAGATGTTGTTTGCTTTGACACAACTTACAGGAAGAACAATGAAAGTCATTCAATTGTGTTGTTTGTAGGTGTTAATCATCATAAGCAATCCATAATTTTTGGTGCAGTTTTATTATATGATGAAACCACTTTGACATTTGAGTGGTTGTTTGATACATTTACCAGAGCTATGTCGGAGAAAAAACCAATACTATTCTTACAGATCAAGATGTAGTAATGGTAAGTGCTTTAGCTTCCAGATGACTTGAAACACATCATCATTTATATATTTGACATACTTATCAAAATATCGTAATACATTTGAGTGAAGTTTTTTTCTCAATTCAAAGAGTTTGCTAAAGATTTTGCCTCGTGTATATATGATTTTGATAAAGAGAAAGATTTTATTTCAGCTTGGAACATGATGCTAACTAAGTATGCACTTGAAAATAATGATTGGTTGAGATGTTTGCTTCACATAAAGGAAAAATGAGCTTTAGTATATGGACGACAAATGCTTTGTGCGGATATGACTACAACCCAAAGAAGTGAGAGCATGAATAGTATTGTGAAAATGCATGTCATTTATCAACATATGCTTTTAGACTTTTTCATTCACTTCCAAAGGTTGTTTGATGATCGTCGATATGAAGAGTTAAAAGCTGATTTTAGACCAAATTCAAGTGTTCTATGTTTATTATATCCAATTGAAATTTTAAAGCATGCGAGTTATACTTATACTCTTGAGGCATATAAGTGTTTTGAACAAGAGTGATATAAATCTCATGATTCTAGTGTAGAAATATGTGAGGATGTTGGATCACATATAATATATAAAGTTACTTCGCACAAAAAGAGTTACCATCATATAATTACATTTGATTCATCTTGTAAAAAAATTGAGTGTAGTTGTAGTTGTAGAAAATATGAATTTGATGGGATTTTATGTTCTCATATTTTGAAAATATTTATAATGAAAAATATCATGAAGATCCCAAGTGAATATATTTTGAAAAGGTAGACATGAAAAGCAAAAGGTGGATACTTTTGAGTTAATGATTCAATTGTGAACAAAGATAGTTTGGATTCAAAAATACTTCACAATATATGATATAAAGATTTGGTGGGTTGTCTATTGAATTGGTTACCAAGGCAGTGGAGAGGGAAAACACTTACAAGTTTGTTAAAGATGGTTTGTTGAGTATGTTTAAGATGGTAGATGAGAGGTTAGAAGTTAATAATTCAAACTGCCAAAACTTAATGGTGAGCCAAAAAGCTGGTTAGTTGGTTCAATATCTAGATGGCACAATAAGGCTTTTGCATGAAAGAGAGTATCCAATTGGAGAAGGAAACTATCTTGGAGTCAAAGGAATTAAACCGAAGAAGAAAATAATTTTAGGTAAGAGGTTGAAACGTGACTTAAAACAGATTTCAAGGAAAAAAGAAAGTTGCGAGAAAAACCAACCAAACTTTAACAATTGTTAAGATTTCATCCTTACTAATATTTGAATTTATTTTTTATCATTACATTTAAAAAGCATATAAAATTAAATCATTCTATTATTTTTTTGTATAACATGGTATAGAAGAGCATTATGAAAGTATATCTAGTATGCCCAATGTAGAATGTCAACGGATGATCAATCATGTTAACGGTTGTTTTAGTATGTTAAACTAAAATAATTATGTTACACAATCTAAGAATTTATTTTATTGTTTTAGCCTATAAATTATATGCAAACATTTGGTAGCTATGTTAAAGATTTGAGTATAGCCAAAACTCAATTTCCACCATTTTTGTCACAACTATCTCAGGTTCACTCATATTTTAACATTTCAAATCTAAATACTTATTAATAAATTTAAGCAACTATCTCAGGTTAACTTTGATATTGATTATTTTTAGGCAATTACCTCAGTTTCGGACAACAGATTAAGCAAAAAATAAGTAAGATGAATATGATGATTAATTACATTAGATTTTAATGAGCTTCTTCCATTGTATTTTTCTTCGTTGCTTATATTAGATTCAACATGATTCAACACGATGAATATTTCATCATTATTCAACATTAAAATTACAACCTTTCTTTTAGATTCTAGATCCTTTCTTTTACATTTTATACTTATTTTGTTTTGTTGCTTGGTACCTATCCAATTTTTTCTCTGTCTTTTGTTATTCTATTGATGTTTAATGTCGAGGTATATTTTCCTTAAACAAATCCAATATCTTGCTATTTACTAACAAAATCATTTCACAACCTTCTTTATTTTCTGATACACAGACTTGTTAAGACATGTTTCATAAGTGCATTGATAGCACTCCTTCAATTACTACTATTCATTATAGTATAACATTTTCTGCTTTAGTGTCTTGTCGATGACTATCTTTTTTAATACTTGTTACAAAGATAATAATTTTTTAATATCTAAGGGTTAATATCTAAGCAAATCACCTCTAATCCAATTATAATAAAAAATCATCACTATTTGGCTAACATCATTAGTTGTAGAAAATTATGCAATAAGGTCTAGGACAGTCCCGTGTTCAAATCCTTAGTGGTAGAGGGGAGCTGACTTACAGAACTTGGTCAAGGATCATAATATCATTGAAATAGTTGGAAGGAATGTGTTGGACCAGGTTATTAATAAATTGAAGTAACTATCGCAGGTTAACTTTGATATTGATTATTTTCTGACAACTGTCTCGTCTTCGAACTTTTAGGCCATTGTCTCAGCTTTGGATAGCAAATTAAGCAAATAACAAGGTAAGATGAACATGATGCTCACTTGCATTAGATTTTAATGAGCTTGTCCCATTGTATTTTTCCTCATTGCTTATATATATTAGCTCGAATTTATATTATGTTGAACTTAAATGAGTGTAAATTACTTCAGCAGCTCAATTTGGAATTGCTTGAAGCATAAGGTCATTGTCGCGTAACTCCATCAGTTCAGGTAGGTGATCAACTGAATATTGGTTGCTGCATTCAAAGCTGGAACACCGTTATATCTAAGTTTCTTTTTAATATTGTCTTGTATAAGCTTCAAAATTGAATATTGGTTGGTGTATTCAAATGTCGTGTTGTATAAGCTTATTTCTAATGTAAACAATAAATTAGAAGACATTGAAGTAATTTTGTTTTAGAATTGAATATTGCTTGTCTGATGTATAACCATCAAAATTGAATATTAGTTGATGTATTCAAATGTCGTCTTGTATAAGCTTCTTGTTGATGTAAACAATGAATTAGAAGACACTGAAGTAATTTTGCTTCAGAACTGAATATTGCTTGGCACTCCCCACGATAGAGATTGCAGATTAAACACACTTTGTATAAAACTCAGATAGTATCAAAAGATGTCAGCTAAACAAGATGTTTAAGATTTACTTGTTGTTAAGGTCCTGGACTTGACGTTCATCTAGAAGTTGCTTCCATACACCGAATAAAATTTTTGTTGTGGTTTTGATTTAAAGTTCATCTTCGTCTTGTTTTCATCATAAAGCTAAGCTGGGTACTTCTATCATATCTAAAATTCTGCATATATTGTGAAAAAAGAAGATAAAGAGAGATCTTCAATTATTACCATGTTAAACTTGAACATAGTGTTCTAAAAAAAAAAGATGTGAATTTTATGGGGAACTTTGACTGAATTATAGTGGACAAATCGATAAATCCCAATTTTTATTTCTAGGCTTTAAAAAAGCAAAAGAGCAAACATGCTTACAAAGAATAGTAAACCATTTACAAAGATTTAGCACACTAAAGAACACAAATACAAAACAAATGACAAATTCCACCCTTTTCTCATGCTCAACTGAACAAAGATAATCTAGCAAATTTTAAATACATAGACCATGAATCGTTTTGACCAGCGACTTCAATGGGCTTGAAACCTGATGCAATCAACTCCAAATTTGAATCGTCAAGATGATGGAGGTTTTGTGCTTTCATCACCGACTTTCCTGTAGTAGTGCCAATAATCTCATTCGCTATTTTCGGTTGAACAAAAATTGAAATAATGTCGAATGTTGAATTAACTAATGAAATAGTGATACAGAACTTTTATCCATCCATAAAAAAATAAATGTTAATATCATCCATAATTATATATCTTTATTACGTTACAACACTTGCACTACTTAACTAGACCAACTAACAAACACATCAAGTATATAGTCAAAGAATTAAGTTCACTATCACTAATATTCAGACCATGAACGTTACATTCCAAGTTCCTATATTATGTTTAGGATAAACAATGCGTATACTTCCTAACCTTGACTCCACTCTTGGCAATATCCTAAAATGTATTTCACTAGTGCTTTCATTTAGTCCAGTATTGGATCTCACCCACTTTAACCATCTATGCTGTTTACATCTATAATATAATTTTCTTGGGTTCTTGGTCGATCTAGAGACTACCACTAATGCTCTTACTCCGCAGTCCCTGCATCGTACAGTTTTAAATTTGGTTTGGTCGATGCTGTTGTTGCTTGATAATGCCTTTGAATAACAACCTAATACTTAAAAAAGAGAGTAAAATTTGACAAAATTAAGTTAATAGTAGTAATTTGCATAAGTAATGGAAAATCACTCAAATATGTTAGTGCATATGTAGGAAAAAGGAATATCATAATTATGGAAATATTCACTCAGAGAATTACATCAGTAGGAAAAAAATAACGAGACAATGACTTCTGATACTTCTATAGATCTCAACATAATGACTTACAAATACCACAACAAATATGAGACAATGATGTTTAAGATTCATATCAATTATAAGCAGAACTGTGCTACTTTTAGCACTCGGAGAAAACAAAAATATACGAGATCATATAATGGCTTATAAACACCACAACAAACATGAGATAATGGTGTTAAAGATTCATATCAACTATAAGCAGAACTGTGCTACTTTTAGCATTTAGAGGGGAAAAAAAGACTAATCTTGTACGAAACTGATGTTTGCGAGATAAAAAAATGGCATCAACAACTAATTGATGATTAGAACAGAAGCGGAGAAAGATACACAAAAGCAAAAATTGCTTCTTAAAAATGGTGACCAGATGATGCAAAAGGGGTAGAATTTAAGATAGTTGATCGATGATGAACAAAGGGGTAAAATCATCATTCGGACCAAAAATCGTATTTCAGATTAAAAGGATAACCAAAGGTAGAAAAAAAAGGTGAGGATGAGATGTTGATTTTGGCGATCCACAACAAAAACCAGCATTGGCTTTCACGATCCACAACATCAAAAAAAAGAGGAAAAACTAGCATCGGCTTTAGCAATCCACAACAAAAAAAAAAGAAGGGAAAACCAGCGTTGACATACCATTGTCGTGACGACGACGGAGGAGTTGGAGTTGACGGAGTTGCAGTCGACGAAGGGTAAGGATGAGATGTCGACGGAGAGTGGAGATCGGATTGGAAAGTCAACATCGATGCAATGTCGAGGGAGGAAGGATGAGCAAAGCTACATTAAGGGAGGTAGAATTTGCCGTAAATTCTAACATGAAAGTGCTAAAGTGGAGAGACGCTTTTTGTTTTATTTTATTTTATTTTGTCATTTTGTATATTTATTTTTGTCATTTAGTGAGTGGGACAGACCGGATGGAAAGAAATTATGATATAAGATACAAACGGTAAAAATTAACTACTTACATACTTATGGGGATTTAACTATCTATATTTTCTACCCTATAATGTATCTCCTCTCTTGTAATTGAATTTATTCGTCAATATTCGTGGGCTGACGTTAGGGGAATAGCTGATCTCCTCTATGGCCAATGAAGAATACAATGAAGTTTTTTAAATGATTTGAAAAATACTTTTTTTTTATCGAAGTGAGTTGTCTTTTTTTTTTAAAAAAAATTGAATTGAATTAACTTTATTATTTTTACCTTATTTTAATTGCTCAAGAAGTGATTTAAAAAAAAATCTACTTGTTATTTGGGGTACCTGATTGCTGTGCTGGGATCCAGGCCTGACTTTCACTATGGCCATTGGAATCGCCAACAGCTAAAATATGCTTCGTCTTCGCTGTTGCTAATTGCTATCGTCCCACACTCGCTTCCAGAGCCAAGGAAAACCCTAAAAATTTCCCGGGAAATAAAAGCAGCGGACGACGAAGAAACGACTCGGAAGATGCCGAAGACTTCGTCGTCGCCCTCGCCGACCGTCACGCCGATGAATCCGTCCGTCAAGCCCCAACCCTTCTCATCCTTCCCCCGCCAAACCCTAACTCACAATCCGCCACTTTTACGGGCTCCTCCTTCGCCCGACGTCGGCTACGAGATTGACCTCCTCGGATCCTCCTTCCGCCACCATCAAAACCGCGGATTAGTCCTCATGGACGACGAGGACGACGACCCCAATCCCCTACCCGTCGGGAGCCAAGCCTACTCGCGGTCCCCCTTCTCCTCCCTCCTCCGAGATGACGACGAAGAGGAGGAGGAGGACCCTGACTACGAGGATATAGACCCTGACGAAGCCCTGATTGAAGACAGGAAGCCCACTTTGTCCGACGGCAATCAGTCCCCGGCTGCAGCCAACTCGCTTTGCATCGACCCGGCACCTCATGTTTCTTCGCAGTTTTACACGTTTAATCGGGAATCCCACGCCCTGATGGTGCGCTGTATTCTAGCTGGCCGACTCGCCACCGCGGATGAGATCCGTGCTGCCACTCCCAGTTCCGTGCTAAAGTCTTGGCGATCCGTGTGGAAGGACCGAAACGAGGACACGGCGTACCTCACCGCTTGGAAACGGATACAGGATAAGCTTCGTGCAGACATGGATGGCGCCCACCCCGTGCTCTTCTTCAAGAACAATCCAGCGCATCGGGTCTCACATGTGGAGCAATGGCAGGAGATTGTCACCGCCACACATGCGGACCCTGACCTACTGCGGCACCTAGCTCTGAAGGAGACTGTGGAGCGGATAAAACAGTCATGGACAGTTGGTGCTAGGTTCTATGGGATCCCTGAGTCATTCATCCGAGTTTGTGTATCCTCCTGTCCAGTGTGCTCTTCATCTTCCTCACTAACATCTCCTGGAGGCAGCAGCTTGTCACGGTCCAAAAGGCGACGTTTTGAATACACTGAATCCTTTGAAGTGCCTGCAAAGGATGTACAATGCTGTCTGCAGAAGCTTGCAGCCAAGTACAAGGTAGTGCTTTGCATCTGCCAAAAGTATATAAGATACAAGCCATTCACAGCCGAGGTGAAAGACTATGCTTGTCACCGAGCAGGGGAACCACCATCAGCATCTGCTTCAGCTAAGAAAGCTAAGGTTTTGAAAAGGGAACCATACCAGTCGAAGCGTTGTGGCTGTGGATTCCGGATAAGGGCCATCGTTCCAATTATGAACTACAATGATAAAGACAAAACTTTTGTGTATCAGGAGGAAGGCACTGCTATATTCAAGCTATATGCAATTCATACTGGACATGAACCTGGTCCACTTGATGGAAATGCTAGGATCATCCACCGGCTAGTTGGGAACAAGGTTGCTTATGAATTTGATTCAGATGCTTACAACATTAGGAAGGACGCAGATCCCGACTTGTTTCCTAGTCTTATAGGCAAGGATCATACAAGGGATCCTTGCCATGCAGTTATGCAGCATGTTCAGGATCTCAAGGTCGAAGTTGGTTTGCTCGAAGAACGAATTGCTCAAATGAGTCCTGATTCACTGGGCTCATTGGCACAGGAGCTGTCTGATATCCTGCACAGGTTGAAGCTGCTGGGTGGAGGAATGCACCACTCTGAGGGACCATTGATGGTAGATGATGATGATGTTGCGGAATGGAGAAAGGAGAGCACTCACCATCTTAACAAGCACGGTGGTATATTTAGTAAGGAAGCTGAGATAATTGAGGAAGAGGATACAAACTTTGGTTCAGATCTAGGAACTATTGTGCCATGGAGTAGAATGACAGAAAATTGCCAAGACAGGAAGTTGCTTATGAGGGAGAACATGAAGCGTGATAAGTGGCTATTAAAAGAAGATTGCAGTGACTTTGATGAGAAAAGTATTCTCCGTTGTGGTGTAGATGAGGAGTCGAAGTTAAAAACCTTGACTGATTCCAGTCTCATGGGGATGCAAGTGGATGGTTTTTATGCCGACAGTGCCAAGTGGTATGACACACCAGGTGGTTTGGATCCTAGCACAGATTGTGCAGATGGCGGTTTTAGCCATGGAAGAATCTTGTGAAGCAAGGTTTGCTTGTTTTTCCCTTCACATAGATTTGAAGGAAAGGACTGTAAATTCTGTTTATACTAAAGTTGGGGACCTACCTCTCTACTATTAGCATTAGGTTTCAGGTGGATGCTCCCCTGAGCTTTCATTGTTCGATGAAGGTAGATTGCCTTTATTGATTCAAACATGATTTGTGTTTTTTTGTTGATGGCTCAAACATAATATTACCTGTCACCTTTCCTTTTGTTTTCCTTTTCTGTATATTGACATATTGTGCTGCATGGTTGTCATATTTAAACCATTATAAATTGAGCCTGGTTAGACAACTTTTCAAGTCAACCCTAAACCATTATAAATTGAGCATTGTATATAAGAACATCATTATATAGATGAATATGTTAATTAATTATTTTCAAGGCCAGAATGTTGTACCTTCTACCAGTTGCTTTATCTTACACAACTGTACAACCTATACATTTGTCTGAGATCATAATTTTGAAGGTTCTTAACATTGTATGCTCATTGAGCTAAGTTTTAGTAATTCCTTGGGTTTTACCAGATTCTATGTATGTTGTATTTTGCAATTTTTGGTACTTTTTGTAGCATGATTGGTTAGAACAATATCATATTTTATCAACATGCATTGTTATGTAGTTTGCAGTTTCCTATTTGAATTAGCTTCAATTGTCCTATCTAAAAGTTTGTACAATTCAAGAGGCTGTGAGATCCATCTAATATGCAATTTCTAGTATATATCTTCTTTTAATTTTATGTATCTAAAGTTGTTAAATCCAAGAACTAACAAAAAAAAAACTCACAAACACATATGCAATTTGAACTCCTTTAATCTTATCTGTGTAAATTTTTTAGAATTTGTTATCTTATGTATATGGTTTTATTTCTTTCGTGTATCTCTCTGTTTTGGACTGGATACTATCTAGTTCAAAACAGAGAGATACGCAAAAGAAATAAAACAGATACATAAGATAACAACTTTATAAAGTTCACACAGATGAGATTAAAAAAGAGTTGAAATTGCATGTGTTTGTGATTTTTTTGTTAGTTATTGGATTGAACAACTTCGTATACATAAGATTAAAAGAAGATATATATTAGAAATTGCATATTAGATGGATCTCACAGCCTCTTGAGTTGTACAAACTTCTAGATAGGACAATTGAAGCTAATTCCAATAGGAAATTGCAATTATATAACAATGCACGGTGATAAAATAGGATATTGTCCTAACCAATCATGCTAAAAAAGTACATACATTTGCAAAATACAATATGCATGAAACCCGGAGAAAACCCAAGGAATTACTAAAACTTAGCTCAATGAGCATACAATGTTAGGTGCCTTCAAAATTGTGATTTTAGACAAATGTATAGGTTCAGTTGTGCAAGATAAAGTAACCGGTAGAAGATACAAAATTCTGGCCTTGAAAATAATTAATTAGCATATTCATCTATATAACGATGTTCTTATATACCATGCTCTTGTCTATTTCAATTACTTTGCTAGTTAAATGTAAGGCATTATATTTCAGAAGCTCATGTCTATTTTTGTACATCCTGCTAATGTTTGGTTTATTTTTGACAATTTATGGAGATTATTGCAGTTCTTTGTTGGTTGTTAGCATCCATTGTTGTCCCAAATCTGTGTTATGAGTACCAAATTTCTTTACACCAAAACATGAGCATCGTATCATCAGTATGCTTTTTCTCTTTGCAGCCTGCACTTGTTTCTGTGGCTCCTGTATCACCATTATTCTTGTCTGAAAATATCTGTATGAGAGTCTTCTCAGTTAACTTTGTCATTTCAAACTTTCTCTGGAGATTAAAAATTCATAAACTGGATTTTTAAAGGGGTCTGGACTTCCTTGCCTAGCATGGTCTGGCTCTTGTCTATTTTAGATTTACACCATTGTATCTACAATACTTGTCAACCATGTGAAAAATTAGCCCAAACATCAAAGCATGATTGCACCAACATATTGGTATTTGGAAGGAATCTAAATTGTAGCCATGAAGAGATTAAAAAATAATTAACGAGGTTTTTTTAACCTCGGCATTCGATCCGGTTCCACGGAAGTTTGTCATTGGTTGCCAGGATAAATCGGAAAATACTTACGGTGGACGGTCTAGAAGTCCAGTGTCTTAGGGTTCGCGTCGCATTTGGAAGAAATTTTTTTACAAATACGTCGTAATTGGGGATCGAATTGTAAATGTCTGGAATTGTGATTAGTTATCCTATCATTGTATTATAGTCCCGGGAGCTAGTTATGAAGAGATTAGGAATGACACATCTATCATTGATCTGGGTGCCTGATGTTGTCACGACCGCTGATTATGGATGATTCTGAGACATGGGTTGGTTTTATCTCCCATGATTTTGCCTCCTCCTTTTTTTTTTGTTTTTTTATGAACCAGACAGTAGACAAATTGAACCTGAGGTGACCGGCCCGGCTCTACGAAAGTTTTCCACCGGTCATCAGGGTAAATCGGGAAGCGCTCACGGTGGCTCCTTCGTTTAGACACATGGGGGAATTGCGAGCTAATTAAGTGAGTTAGGAGATTTAGGTGAGTGGATAGCTTATTAATCAGTTAAACACTTTGGGTCTGCTTTTGACCTTAACAAAATAAATTATTTTGTTCTCTCAGGTTGACAGTGTTGTGGCAATGGCAACACATTCCTCCTTATATTCCAGCTAGCTTTGTAATTTAGACGCCAGTGTAACTTTAGTTGATTGTGCTTAGACCATCTCTAACTATAAATATCATATTTGATATAATTTTTTATTTATAATTTAATTATCAACGTATATTTTAATTTATTAATATTTTTATAATAATTATTATATTTAAAATTAATATTTCATTTAAATTTATTAAGTTAATTTTTTTAAAAGAATTATATATATATATATAATTTTGATTCATTTTTAATATTTATTATATAAGTGTTCGGATATAAATATATTTTAAAAATATTATAAATTACACATAATTAGATAAAATATATTTTACTAATATTTTATTATATTTTTTTAATGAAATTAATGATATAATTTATAAATATAAATATAATTAAAATATATTTAATAAATTATAAATAAATTTTTTAATAAATTAAATCTTTATAAATATACATAATAAAATTAAAATATACTATTAAATATACTTAATTTAAATTTATAATAAATAACTACTATTACTATTAGTAACAGAGAAAAATAATAATTATAAATTAATATTTATTTATGATATTTATTAATATAATATTTAGTAATATATATTATATTTTTATTAATTATATAATATTAAAAAAATTTAAAAATCAAAAAAATCTTGGGAAATTTTCATACCAAATATGGTTGGGGAAGTTGGTGATATACTATTCCCAAACATATTTGATGTGAGAATTTAGTGTTTGGATTAGAGTAATATGGTGTAAATTTTTCACCATATTTAGTATTTTGGTGACGGATTGAAGATGTTCTTAGACCAACTTCAATCTATTACCAAAATATTAATTATTATGTAAAACTCACACCATATTACTTCAACTCATATATCATATCCCCACTCAAAAATAGATGTGGGAATAATGCATCATCATGATGTGAAAATTTCTCAAGATTTTTTAAATTTTTTAAATTTTTATTATAATTTATTATTAATAAAATCAAATGTAATATATAATATTAAATATCATAAATAAAAAATTAATTTATAATAATTATTATTTTCTTCATTATTTATAGTAATGTTAATTATTTATTATAAATTTAAATTAAGTGCATTTAGTAGCATATCTTAATTTTATTATGCATATTTATAAATATTTAATTTATTAAAAATTTTATTTTAATATATTTTAATTTTAATTATATTTATAAATTATATCACTAATTTCATAAAAAAATATAATAAAATATTAGTAAAATATATTTTATCCTAATTGTATATGATTCTATAATATTTTAAAAATATATTTATGTTTGAACAATTATGTAATAAATATTAAAAATAAAAATTATATATATATATATATATATATATATATATAGATGGATGTAAAATTAAAAAAAAGAACTTATTAAATAAAATAAAATATTAATTTTAAATATATTAATTATTATAAAATATTAATAAATTAAAATATATTTTGATAATTTAATTATGAATAAGAAAAAATAGAATATTTTATATTTTAATGAATATTTTTTTTGTGTGATATGATATGAATGAGTTAAAGTTAAAATAGTATATGGCATTGAAATGATATTATTTTAATGTGGAATACATTAGATATGGTATTCATGATTAGAAATGGACTTAAACATTTACCGTGAGAATACAGTAAACTTATTTAATATTGTAAATTTTTGAATTTGTCTTTTTTTTTTAAAATTATTATCTTTAATTTACCATTTTCGTTTCAATCGCCCCTTTTCCACTTCAATTACTATTATCACTTCTTGCTGGCATGCTTTCTAGGCGTCAACTATAAGCAGCGGCATGACTTTGATACTTTCAAATTGTATTTCCTTGCAAAAACCTACTCGTGAACTGCACCTTTCCTGTAATTGTGAGGACCAGTATGTAAATAGTTCGCTTTGTTTGGTTGAATTTGAACGGTTGTGGAAATCTTGAACCAAATCTTTTTTATTATATTAATATTTAGATTTATTTAGTATACACCCGCTGGAAGTGACTAATATAAATATTTAATTTTCTATCACATCTTTACTATGAACATTTTTTTAAAAATTTTTCAAAAGGCGGAAAAGATTCGTATAAACTCGAGTACAAGAAATACAATTAAGAAAAGCAAATTAGATTGTAAAGGAAATCAAAAATAATTTTATAATATAAATTTTGCTTTGCTTGTTTTTTTCTTATTTTAAATTGTCTTTTAATGCTTGGAAAGTATAGCAACATATCATCAAAACCGCAAGAACTGGCATAAATGAGTGTGTTTTAAATTTTTGCAAAAATCCCTTTTTTAAGGTTGACTTTCGCTTCCAATCGATTGACCTTACTTTCAATCGATTGTCAGGTGAAGCCTGAATTGATGGTCCTAGTCGATTCCATTGATTTTTGTATTCTTGTTGATGGGGTTGAGCATCTCGGGGTTGAGCATCTCAGGGTTGACACATGGAACTAGGAAGTTATGTGTTTGGGTCCACCAAGTCTGAACGACTATCGGGGACTCTCGAGACCACCTCGGGAGGGTAGATCCCCGAGACCAACTTGGATTGGCATGCGACCGAGGCCTCCCCGGGAAGACAGGCCCCTAAGGCCCTTTCGGGGAGGAGATTTTTGAGACCACCTCAGGAGGGCGGATCCCCGACATCAACTCGGGAAGATATACGCCCAAGACCTCCTCGGGAAGACAGACCCCCGAGGCCCTTCCGTGAGAGATTCCCCGAGGTCCTCTTGGGAGAGTGGAGCCTGAAAAGTCATATATCCGACAGCCTGAATCTGATAACCGTTACCCTTTCTCGTTCAGGAAAGGTGACAGATAATTATTGTCCTTTATATGCGATAATTAATGCCTCAATAATCGTGGGAGTCGTTATCTAAGAGTTATCAGGTAACCGACAAGTAGAGAACGTGGAGGAGAATGTGAAGGTACGCGCAACCAAGACTTCAAGTATATAAGGTACTTCAACTCCTAGGTAAAGGGGTTACACTCTCTAGACTCTTAACTTCTTCCTTGATTCTTTTCCTATAAGCGATTTGAGTTCTGACTTGAGCGTCGGAGTGGGATCCGTCGAAAAATCTCCGGCATGTTCCCATTAACGCTCGTGTTGATCTCGCATGGTGAGATCTCCTTTCCTTTCGTCATTGTCCTCGTGGGCTGGACTCTGGTGACTCGTCGTCCGCATCGATTTCTTCCAGAAAAAGTTTGGCGCCGTTTGTGGGAACACAAATCAAAGCACCAAAAGGAGCACCGTGATGGTAGAGCTAGAGGGACAACCCATCGTTTTGACGAAGGAAGAACTGGATCGCCTTGTGGCCAACACCGTCAAATGAGCGCTCAAGCAACACCAAATCAAGCAAGCTGCCTCACGGCGAGCAACCTTTGGGCAAGGTGAGATCCCCAGGATCTCCACCTCACATTCCCACCACCGGAGATCTGTCTCACCATCGGTAGGACATGCCGAAGCAATTCCCGTACATTGGCTGGATTCCCTGGGAGATATGGAGAAGACCAACTCTGTAGCTTCAAGCGCCCTGAGGCAGGAAGAGGGATCAGGGAAGAGAGGGGAACTCAAAGCCTTCCAGAAGGCACCCTCCACTCCTGGAACCCTCCACTCCTTTTCACTGGACATCGTAGAAGATCCCATGCCGAAGCAGTTCCGCGGTCCTGGAATTGCCGACTACGATGGGAAGACAGATCCAGAGGACCATGTTTGCAAATTCGAGAATGCGACCCTCATGCACTAGTACACAGATGGTGTTAAATGCCAAGTGTTTCTGAACACTCTGTCGGAAGCCGCCCAGAGATGGTTCCAGAGATTGCCACAGAGTTCTATAAACTCCTTTTTGGAGTTTAGAACCACGTTCCTGCACCACTTTGCCAGTAGCCGTCCGTATCAGAAGACGACACTAAACCTATTCACCCTCAAGCAGAAGGCAAAGGAACCGCTGAAGGATTATATCCAGTGGTTCAATCGGGTGGCACAAGATGTGCCAACCGCAACGTCAGAGATCCTTGTCAACGCCTTCACACAGGGTCTCTCAGAAGGGGACTTCTTCCGGTCACTAGTGAAGAAGCCGCCCACCAGTTTTGACGACTTGCTGGGGCGCTACGTCAAGCACGTCAATGTCGAAGAAGTGAAACATGCCCACTACAAAGAGCTAGTCGGAGCACTTGCACAGACCATGGTCCGCTCGGAGAGAAGGGAACCGCCAGCACCGGTCCGGGTGAAAGACCCTCGTTCGGGGAAGGAGCCCTGGGCTGGTAAGAGAAGGCTCGTAGAGACGGTGGATACCCAAGAACCAGAGCCATTGAAGAAGTACTGTGATTTCCACGGCAGTACCACACACTTCACATAGAAGTGCCACGCCTTGAAGAAAAGGATGGTTGAGGAAGCGGATAACAAGCCTCGGAAGCGATGGAAGAAAGTGGGGTATCGCCGGAGGTCCCCGCGAAGGAGTCTTTCTCCCTGCAAGAGGCCGTCAGGAGAGGAGGGAGCCCGACGGCTATCTTGGTCACATTCCAAGGGGAGAAGTCAGGAGGTGGCACCTCGTCGATCTCTCTCCCCTGAGTGAGACCCCCAGAAGGGCAAGGCTCCTGTACGAGGCTCTCCTTCGGGCCACGTAGGGGTGATCTCCGGAGGTCCTACCGAAGGGGACTCTAACTGGGCAAGGAAGGCACACACTCGGCGGCTGGAAAACTATTCCATTGGAACAAGCAATAGCCAGCGTAGAGGCCCCATAATCTCATTTGGCCCAGATGACATAGATGACATGGAGACCCCTTATGAGGACGTCTTGGCAATTCTCACACGCATAGCTAATTATGAAGTTAAATGTGTCTTCATGGATACAGGTAGTTCTGTGAACATCCTGTATAAGGCGACCCTGGACCAGATGCAGATCGACGAAGATGAGCTGCGGTTGGTCTCTACCCCACTCTTCGACTTCACTGGATATCGAGTGCAGCCAATAGGGTAGATCTCCCTATCCCTGTCATTGTGAGATGACATGTTGGAGAGGACGAGGACTCCTTTCCTGGTCGTGGATGCGTCCTCATCCTGCAACGCCATCCTCGGACGCCCAGCACTCAGCGTATTCCAGGCGTGGTCTCAGTCTACCACCAAAAGATCAAGTTCCCGGTGGATGAGCAAGTAGTCGAAGTCAAGGGGGATCAACTAGCTTCCCGACGATGTTACAGTGGGGAGGTCAGGTCGGAAGCCCGCAAGACCTTGAAGGCTGATGAAGCTCTACAAATTGACCTCACCAACCCTTGAGAGGAGGAAGGGCCTAGAGAAGAACGGAGGGAGGGCGAGAGTGAAGAGGTTCAGATACACCCTCAACAGACGGGAGGGGTTACAAGGGTTGCTGCTGACCTCACGCCGGAGTTGAGGAGTCATCTGATCAACTGCTTGCAGAACAATCGAGACGTGTTTGCGTGGGCAACTGAGGAGATCAAAGGAGTCCCCCCAGCCCTGGCCACACATAGCTTGCATGTGACCCCCGGGGCTCGACCGGTGAAGTAGAGAAGAAGACATTTCACACCCGAGCAGGACAAGGCCATCAGAGAGGAGGTCGCCAAGTTGCTAAAGGCTGGTCACATAAGAGATGTTCAATTCCCAACTTGGTTGGCTAAGGTAGTGCTTGTCCCTAAGCCTGGGGGTAAATGGCGGGTTTGTATTGATTTTCAAGATTTAAATAAAGTCTGCCCTAAAGACTGCTACCCTCTATCTCGGATAGATAGATTGGTCTGGTTGCGAGTTTATTTCCATGATGGACGCCTACCAGGGGTATCACCAAGTTCCTCTAGCATCGAAAGATCAAGAAAAGGTTAGCTTCGTGACGACAAATGCCACATATTGCTATAACGTCATGCCTTTCAGATTGCGCAATGCCAGGACAACCTACCAACGGATAATGGACAAGGTCTTTAGGCATCAGATCGGGAGAAACATTGAAGTTTATGTAGATAACATCCTGGTTAAGAGGACAAGGGGAAAGATATGATAGCTGACCTCGAAGAGACCTTAGCCACCCTGAGGGCTAACAGGCTGAAGTTGAACCGACCAAGTGTCTGTTCGGAGTGAAGAGTGGTCGATTCTTAGGTTACATGGTGACAGAGAGGGGGATCAAGGCTAATTCAGATAAAGTGAAAGCCATTCTCGATATGCCCTCTCCTCGCAACTTCAAGGAGGTACAGAGGCTGAACGGTAGGATCACAGCCTTGTTCAGATTCATCTCTAAATTTGCCGACAGGACCCTGCCCTTCTTCAAGATTCTGAAAAAGACAGTCAAGTTTGATTGGGACGACCAGTGTGAGAAGGCGTTTGCAGATCTAAAAGCCTATCTGGCTGAGCTCCCCATCCTTTACAAGCCAGTGGAAGGGGAGACATTGTTCGTCTACCTGTCCACGGCTGAGCAAGTGGTGGGCTCTGCACTTATCCGAGAAGAAGACACTATGCAGTACCCAATCTACTTCTTCGGGCACCTCTTGAAGGATGCAAAGACACGCTACACCATAATAGAAAAGTTGGCCTACGCTTTGGTCTTAATGGCTCAGAGGCTCAGGTCATATTTCTTAGGGCACCCAATCGTGGTTCTCACCAACAGCCCGCTGGGATGAGTTCTCACCAACCCAGAAGCCTCGGGTCGGCTGATCAAATAGATAGCAGAGCTGAGCGAGTACGGGATTGAGTACCAACCCCGTACTGCCATCAAGGCACAAGCCCTTTTAGACTTCATGCTTGAAGCTGTTCTTGAGCCCGAAGCCGAGGGAGTCTGGAAGATCTATGTCGATGGGTCTTCCAACAGCGAACACAGCGGAGTCGGAGTGCTAATGGTTTCCCCTCGGGGAGATGCGTTGTATTTATCTATTCGACTCCACTTCCGAGCCACCAACAATGAAGCTGAGTACGAGGCGATTCTAGCAGGGTTGTAAGCAGCCAAGCATGTGGGAGCTGCTCGCGTCATCTTGCATTCAGATTCACAGCTTGTCACACAACAAATAAAGGGCGACTTCAAAATAAAGTGCGAGCGCTTGCAGAGGTATATAGCATTTACGAGCAGCTAAAATCCTCTTTCATAGAAGTTATCCTGCAGAAGGTTTCCTGAGTGGATAATGTCAAGACGGATGAACTAGCCAAGTTGGCTAGCTCTATCTCTGCATGGCAGCTGGACAAGCCAAGTACCACCGAAGAGACTGTAGCTCAAATTGAAGAAGAAGCTGAAGACAATATCTTAACTGATTGGAGAGATCCATATGTGGAGTTTCTACGCAGTGGGAATGTGCCGACTGGGGGTCAAGGAATTCGATTATTCCGCCGTTGAGCTTTCAGATTCATACTGGTCGGGGATCAACTATACAAGAGAGGCTTTGCCTGGCCACTCCTTAAGTGTGTCGGGCTAGAGGAAGCCGACTATGTGATGCGAGAAGTGCATGAAGGCATTTGCGGAAGCCACATTGGGAGAATGTCTCTGTCTAAGAAGATTATCCAGGCAAGGTACTTTTGGCCAACCCTATAGGCCGACACCCTCAAGTTCCTAGCTGGATGCGAGGCCTGCCAGAAACATCAACATATAACTCACTGCCCAACTGAGCCGCTGCGAGTCTCTACAGTGTCTTGTCCATTTGATTAGTGGGGAATGGACATTGTGGGTCCATTTCCAATCGGACCCCAACAAAAGAAGTTTTTGCTGGTTCTGGTGGAGTATTTTTCTAAATGGGTGGAAGCTGAGCCTCTGACACATATCACGGAGGCAACAGTAATGAAAATCCTATGGAAGGATATCATATGCAGATATGACATTCCTCACAAATTGGTGTCGGATGATGACCGATAGTTTGTAGGGCACAAACTCAAAGAATGGTGCGATGAGCTAGGGATTCGACAAGCTTTCACTTCGGTTGCATACCCCCAAGGCAATGGTCAAGCCGAGGTCGTTAACCGGGAGATCATCAGAGGGCTCAAGATAAAGCTGGATCACGTTGGAGGTAGTTAGGTCGAAGAGCTCCCCAGCATTTTATGGTCCTACTGTACCACTCCAAGAGAAAGAACAGGTGAGATTCCTTTTCAGCTTGTGTATGGAGCTGAGGCCATGAGCCCGATGGAAGTACGCGAGGAGTCCATCCGATGACAACATTATAATAAAGAGGACAATGATCAAGAGCGGTTGATCGACTTGGACATGGTGGCAGAGGTGCGAGACAAAGTAGCCGCTTGGTTGCTAGCCGACAGGCAACCTATGCAACAAGCATACAATCGCCGCGTGATTGCCCATAGCTTTGAAGTCGGAGACAAAGTCTGGAAGAGGATCAAGCCTGTTGATGATCTTGGAAAGTTAGAGCTGCAGTGGGGTGGACCCTACATCGTCACCAGAAGCTTACAGGAGGCAGCAACTATCTGGAGGACAACAAGGGCAAGAGGCTGGAGAGGCCCTGACATGCCAATCATCTCTGACCATATCGTACTCGGTGAGATTTTTAGATGTCCAAATGTATTTGTATTCTTGTTAGCACTGCTTTGCAGTTGCAGTATCAAAGAAGCAAACAAGATGTCTCTTAAAGGACCCCGAGTACTTGCCTGATGAAACCCTACTACTTAGCGGTGATGCGGATGCCCGAAGTGAATAGGCCTGGTTGTGGTGTTGCGGATGCCCGACCAGGAGCTGCTTAAACCCTACTGCTTCACGGTGCTGCGGATACCCAAGGTGAGTAGGCCTAGTCGTGGTGCTGCGGATGCCCGACTAGGAGCTGCGAAAACCCTACTGCCTCGCAGTGCTGCGGATGCCCGAGATGAGTAGGCCTGATCGTGGTGCTACGGATGCCCAACTAGGAGCTACTTAAACCCTACTGCCTTGCGGTGTTGCGGATGCCCGAGGTGAGTAGGCCTAATCGTGGTGCTGCGGATGCCCGACCAGGAGCTGCCAAAACCCTACTGCCTCGTGGTGTTGCGGATGCTAGAGGTGAGTAGGCCTGGTCGTGGTACTGTGGATGCCCGACTAGGAGCTTCTTAAACCCTATTGTCTCATGGTGCTGCGAATGCCCGAGGTGAGTAGACCTAGTCGTGGTGCTGTGGATGCTCGACCAGGAGCTACCAAAACCTTACTGCCTCGTGGTGCTACGGATGCCCGACCAGGAGATGCTTAAACCCTACTGCCTCACGATGCTGCAGATGCTCGAGGTGAGTAGACTTGGTCGTGGTGCTGTGGATGCATGACCAGGAGCTGCCAAAACCCTACTGCCTCGCGGTGCTGCGGATGCCCGATGTGAGTAGGCCTGGTCGTGGTGCTACAGATGCCCAACTAGGAGCTACTTAAACCCTACTGCCTTGCGGTATTGCGGACGCCCGAGGTGAGTTGGCCTGGTCGTGGTGCTGCGGATGCCCGACCAGGAGCTGCCAAAACCCTACTGCCTTGCGGTGCTGCGGATGCCCGAGGTGAGTAGGCTTGGTCGTGGTGCTGCGGATGCCCGACCAGGAGCTGCTTAAATCCTACTACCTCACGGTGCTGCGGATTCCCGAGGTGAGTAGGCCTGGTCGTGGTGCTGTGGATGCCCGACTAGGAGCTGCTTAAACCCTACTGTCTTGAGTGTTGCAGATGCCCTAGGTGAACAGGCCTGGTTGTAGTGCTACGAATGCCCGACTAGGAGCTGCTTAAACCCTACTGCCTCACAGTGCTGCGGATGCCCAAGGTTAGTAGGCCTGGTCGTGGTGCTGCGGATGCCCGACCAGGAGCTGCCAAAACCCTACTGCCTCGCGGTGCTGCGGATACCGGAGGTGAGTAGGTCTGGTCGTGGTGCTGCGGACGCTCGACCAGGAGCTTCCAAAATCCTACTGCCTTGTAGTGCTGCGGATGCCCGAGGTGAGTAGGCCTGGTCGTGGTGCTGCGGATGCCCGACCAGGAGCTGCTTAAGCCCTACTGCCTTGCGGTGCTGCGGATGCCCGAGGTGAGTAGGCCTAGTCGTGGTGCTGCGGATGCCCGACCAGTAGCTGCCAAAGCCCAAGGTGAGTAGGTCTGGTCGTGGTGTTGCGGATGCCCGACCAAGAGCTGCTTAAACCCTACTACCTTGCGGTGCTGCGGATGCTCGAGATGAGTAGGCCTGGTCGTGGTACTCTGGATGCCCGACCAGGAGCAGCCAAGACCCTATCACCTCATTGTGCTACTGAGACCCGAGAGGGGGAAGGAAGCTCGCATTTAGGTGACAAGATATAAAGGAACATCATCAGGCCTTGGAGGCAAACATGATGGTTAATTATTTCCAGAAAGCCCATATCACAAAGGTACAATTATTGGACCGCACAAAGGAGACTGCTCCTTTTTCCAGGCTCACCTTCATGGTCCCGGTCTCTCCTATGGTTGCGGAGGTAGAAGTTGCCTCCTTGTGGATACAACATATTGGCCCTTCACTTGAAGTGACAGAACGCCAACTCGGGGTACAGTTGCAAGCCATTCAATCCTGAATACTCCTTCACAAAGTGACATGGGACCAGAGAGATGAGTACAAGCACTCCAAAGCAAAATATCCACAAACAAACTTAAGACAAAATCATGCAAAATTCCTTTCATTCCAAATAGATAAGTACATTACAAGTTCAGGGAAGAGAAGAAGACAAGTGAGGAAACAAAAAAATACATAGCACAAGTTTGGGGAAAAGCTCCTACAATTCCTTATCTTTAGGAGGGAGCTCATCCCAAACTCGACTGACACTCATGAAACTCAGGTCGGCGTCTGACTTCAGTAGTTGGGTCTTATGAAGCTGAGTAATCATGCCATTGAATCCCTATTTTAGGATCTTCAAGACTTGCCCGACCAAGATGTCGCCAAACTCATCGGACTCCAAAAACCTAGCCTTGAACTCCGCCTTGGTTTCTCTTGGCCGGGATGCCTCGTCAGCCTTGTAGTTTTGTAGTTCAACCTTGGCTTCCTCCTTGGCGATTGTCAATTGGGCCACATTTGAGGACATTTTGTCTCTGTCTTCCAGGGCCTCCTTGAGCCTCTCTGAGGTGGCCAAGACTTCTAATCGGGCCCGGGCGATGTCCTCCTGGAGGCCGGTCATGTAGTCAGTTGCCACCTTAATCATCAATTTTGGGCTAGCTGGTGCGCTTGGTCTTTTATCCGCTCATTTAGAGCTTCCGCTGAGGTCTTCAAGAGATGGATGTCCCCGGCCAACTTCTTCTCCTTGGCTTGAAGCTGATCCCACTCTTGGGTCAGGGTGCGCAAGTCATTCGAGAGGGCAATGACCCTCTCTGACATCAAGCGCTCCCTATGGAGAGAGCTATGCAGGGCTGACTCTAAGGCCAGCAGAGATTCCAGATGATGCTCTACTTTCACCTAGAGAGCTCTGTTGACCTCTGCTTGCAGGAGGCCCCCTCGATGGGCACAATAGGCCTCAGTCTCCACCATAAGTGCTCTGCGTATCAGGGGCTCAACCTCTCTCCATGAATATAAATGGCAGCCGGCAGAAAGGCAGTCTTGAGCAGCCTATCATAGTGTATAAGGGTTAGAAAACATGAATCAAGGTAATCTAAGAAAGTAGGAACCCATACCTTCAGGAGCGACTCGTGGAGGTTGGTTAGAGGCCCGGCTGAGGTGCGCAAGGCATTCCCTCTCAAGACTTCGTGGCACATCGGGGCGTCACCTTGGCTTATTGAGGAAGAGGGGTCTCTTGGCTGAGGGAGAAGCTGGACGGCAGGCACTCTAGGAGGTACAGTAGAAGGGCTTGGGACGTCCTCGTCAGAGCTAAAGACTCCCTTGGAAGAACATCCCTCGGCAAGGACCTCCCTGAATTGCACCAGGGGGAATGATTGCGATGCTGCCTCCGATGCTACTTGAAGTCTCATGCGCAGGTGGTCAAGCCTCATTCGGGGCTTTGTGGGCACCACCTTCTTACCTTTGGAGGTGTCGGAGGAGTCGGCCGGGGAGATGCTAGTGGTCTAATCTCCTGCATTTGGAATGGTCGTCGGCTTGAAATGTTGGGACAGGGGGATTGTGTCCTCATCGTCGGATATTGGCAGACCCACCTTAGGGACAGAGGGAGCTTACGGGGGTCAAAGTGTCGTAGCCTCCTCCATTTTGCCGACCGCTTGTCGTGGCGTTTCCTTTTCAGCCTCCCTGATGATCTAAGCATCGGGGTGTCGTCCAGAGGCACCGACTTTTCCTTATTTTCTCCTGTCTCGACGATGACAAGAGGCAGGTCGGCCTCTTGGGCGCCAGGCAGCTCCAGGGTCCCTTGGTCGTGTAATGATCTTACCGTTTGCTAGAGGGGGGGGGTTGAATAGTAATTTTTCAATCTTTCCTCCTACAAATGTTAGTGCGCAAGCGGAATAATACAAACTAAAACTAACAAACAAGAAAGACACACCAATTTACGTGGTTCGGAGATGAAACTCCTACTCCATGACTGTCCGTAAGGTGGACGATCCTGATCCTTCGGTGGATGATTCCCCGGAGCACCTCCGGCTAGCTCTTGTCGTTCCTTGTAGGTGGAGAAACCTCGCCACAACACTTTGACAACCCCTGAGCAATAGTAGGCTACTAACAAGCTCTAGCCAAACTAGTTTCGCCAAGAAGAAACAGCCACAAACGAGCTCCCTTAAATAGAGCTCGAGGCTGATTTAACCATTACCAGTTGACTGGTCCAACACCATTCGACTAGTCCACTCTGAATTCGAATATCGCCACCTGACCTTTCCAATTTTGGTCACCATCAGTCGACTGGTCCTGGACCAGTCCACTGATCTTTCTGTGGACCCTATCAGTCGACTGGTCCCTTACCAGTCAACTGGTCCACTCCCTAAGTCTAGGGTTACCCTTCCCGAGTACATTTCTCTTAACACTCGAACCCTCACGACTTAGCCCCTGAGTACAATTCCCTCAGCACTCGAAACCTCACGACCTGGTTGACTCTTCATCTAGCAGCCTCGATCTGTTGCCTTCAAGCCCTCTTCGACTTAGGCTCCCGTCCCTTAGATGTGCACACAAGCCCTCGGCTTGCCTCCATGCCATCCTTCACGCATGCCTCGAAGTCCACTTCCCTCAGCTCATTGTTCCTACTCCAACAGCCTCAACCTGTTGCCTTCAAGCTCTCTTCGACTTTGGCCCTCGTCCCTCAGATGCACACACAAGCCCTCAGCTTGCCTCCAAGCCATTCTTCACATACGCCTCGAAGTCCGCTTCCCTTGGCTCATCATCCCTACTTTGTCCATGGTCCCTCGGAATGCGCACACAAGCCCACGATTTGCCTCCATGCCACCCTTCACCATACTCGAAGATGTCCAACCAAGTTTATGTGTATCCTGCAAACCTGCACACTCACATACACATATTAGATTAACATGAAACCCTAACTTAATCATATTGACAAACACATCAAAACCCATGATCCTCCCGATCCTACTTGGGCTTATTGCCCCAACAATCTCCCCTTTTTTGATGTGTGACAATATGTTTAAGTTAGGTGTAAAAACAACAAAAACAATTGAAAATTATAGACATAGTAAGAAGCATAACACATGCATCCTCCCCCTTAACCTATGCCCTCTACATACTTTTCAATTTTCCATAGCCACAAGTTAAGTTAAACACTAATCCCACAAGTTAAGTTAAAACCTAACTTAAAACCACAAGTTCTCCCTCTTTGACACCATCAAAAAGATTGCCTCAAGAAATCCTAGCCCTAGTGTCAATAAGAACACTTTTCTATTTTTGAAAACCCCCAGAAATTAGAAAATAGCAGTACCAGTCGTCTGCTCCAGCACCAGTTGACTGGTGCCTACAAATCGCAAACCTACAGAAAGATTAGTCGACTGCCCCCAGGGCAGTCGACTAATACACAGAAACCTGAATTTCCAGCCGAAATTCAGAAACCTCTAGAAAATTTTACAAAATTCAAAAAATTCTGAAATTTTACAAGCATATTTCTTAAGATATGTTCTTCCCTAGAAAAATATAGTTTCGTGAAAATACTAAATATGCTTGACTTTTCGACAAAAATTCCAATTCTTCGAAAAACAACTCATTTTGTATCAATCTCCCCTCCTAGATTGGAAACCAAATGTTTCCCAAGTTAATCCTATACCCTTTAAAATATAAAATGTTTTCAAACCTCCCCCTTCTTCTTGTATGAACACTCAAGTCATAGAAAGTGATAAAAGTTCCCCCTTTTATCCTAATCCCTTGATAGAAGATATATTGGCCCCTTTTTCATACAACCATACCATGGTAATAACAAGGAAATGAAACTTTATATGAGCAATATTAAACATGAATTGAAAACTCATATAAGCAATTCCAAAGCATAAATAAAAGGTTTCATATAAATCAATACTAACGCATAAAAAGTGTCACAAGGGCTATAGCCCCGAAGTTTTCAAATATTACAATACTAAATTAAGTGTTTGAGAGATAAAATATAAAAACCCAAACTACACACTCTCAACACTAGCATCACCACATCATGCTGAATCTACATCCCATCGCCTGGAGGAGGAGGAGGAGGAGGGGCCTGATACATAAGGTTCCACTGCTGCATCATCGCATACATCTCATCATGGCGCTGCTGGAACCTCTGAAAGTTCTCCGTGAGCCCGTGCACCTCCCCCTGAGTATCAATCTGCCGCTGGTATACTCTGAATGTCCTCCCTAAGACCATGTACCTCTGACTATAGTAGGGAGAACTGCTCCTGTGTAACCCCAGCAGCAGCAACAGCAGGCGTGACCTCCTCATCATCATCTGAATTGGAGGAACCAGGACGACATCTCCAGACCATCACCCCTGCTGGCACTTAATCCCCGCCAAGGACAACTATCGTGAACCGATCTGATCGTAGTCCTTGGACAAACTATGCATCTGACCTCTAGTAGTGCTAATGCCTCTAGACTTGAAAAATTCAGTCAAAATGTGGCAAAATGGCATGTAGAGTTTCCCCTTGACACTATGTGAAAAATGGACAATGGATGCAAATATATGCAAGGTGATGTCAATATCTAACCTCCTCTCCAATGCATACATCATCACCAAGTGAGGTAGTCGAATCTTCGACCTTCCCTTGGTGACAATCGGTAAAATGCAATCTAAGACAATTTTGTACAATACGTTGCTGACTGGAGTCATGCGCTTAGCTTTGAAGATACGATCTAGAAGAGGGCAAGAATTATTGAAATAATAACGATGAACTTGATCAACAGTGACATTTGGCAAGGTCAAAGGCTCAATGACTTTAGGAAAACATGTAAAGGGGTTATCGGAGACCCTACATCCTAAAAATGACTCTAATACTGCAGGTGTAAAGGGAATGGTAACTCCTGCTACCATGGACTTACAAGTCCCATCATCGGGACTAATGTATGTAAGATTAGCATAAAATTCTTTGCACAGATCAATGTTAACGTAGTGCTGACAATAGACTAGCTGCTCTAAATCAAAATGGGTGATCATCTCAACAATATGAGGGGTATTTTCTTGGAAATATGACCAGTTAAGATACCTACAGTTCATTAATACAAAGTCAGTTCTTGCAAATCTCCGTCGGCATTCCTCGAAACGGAATCGAGATGCCTCAGGATCTGCAGGACGCTGTTGGGATGGTCCCTCACTCATTCTTCTCTTTTGTACAAGTCTAAGATGCAATTTACCCATGCATGTACCAAACATTACCCCATAAAGAAGGAAAACAAAGAAAAACATGCAACATGGGACAAGTTAGTCATGAATCATGAACTAAATGTGAAAAATAAACCACACAAGTTGTTACCGTTTCCCCGCACGTTGCATGATGAATGTTGATGAAGAGTGACTCAAGGAAGATACTCTTTTTGCCCTAGACCTAGATCTGAGTTGGAGGAAGACTAGGAATGTGATTTTCGGGCCTTGGAAAAGCTTGGAGTGTTGATGCAGTTTGGCCCTGATTGTTGTTTTGGTGTTGACACCGATTTTAGTTTAGGTGGATGATGATTGATTATGATTAAGTCCTGATTGGGGATCATGCATGGTATGGAAAATCCTAGTCTGGAGGGCAAGGTGTTGGAAAATCCTAACCTGGAGGGTTAGGTGTTGAAAATCCTAGCTTGGAGGGCTAGGTGTATGAAAAGTCCTAATTCGGAAGAGGTGGGTGAAAAGTCCTAGCTTGGAGGGCTAGGTGAAAAGTCCTAGCTTGGAGGGCTAGATGAAAAGTCCTAACTTGGAGGGTTAGGTGCAAATTCCCATCTTGGATAATTAGGTGAAAAAGTCCTGGCTTGGAGGGTCAGGTGCCTAGCTTGGAGGGCTAGGTTGGATGAAGTTCTAACTCGGAAGGGTTGGGTGAAAAGTCCTAGCTTGTAGGGCTAGGTGAAAAGTCCTAGCTTGGAGGGCTAGGTGAAAAGTCCTAACTTGGAGGGTTAGGTGCAAATTCCCAACTTGGAGAGTTAGATGGAAAAATCCTTAGCTTGGAGGGCTAAGGTGGATGAATCCCTAGCTTGGAGGGCTAGGTTTGAGTCCTTGGATCGGTCTGGTGACCGATCAGGGATATTGGCACGCTGCTTCTTCGTGGATCGGTCTGGTGACCGATCCAGCGAGGACTGATCGGTCTGGTGACCGATCAGGGAGCGCACAGTAAGGTTGGGAACCTACTGTGTGGCTCCTGATCGGTCTGGTGACCGATCAGGGAGCAGGCAGCTTCCTCATTGTCTTGCTCCTGATCGGTCTGGTGACCGATCAGGGAGCGGACAGTGAGTGAGTTCTCCTCCGGATCAGACCCTGGATCGGTCCGGTGACCGATCAGGGACTTAGGATCTGATTAAAGAATCACTGTTCATTTGTCCTGATCGGTCTGAGTGACCGATCAGGCTTCACTCTGATCGGTCTGGTGACCGATCAAGCTTCACTCTGATCGGTCCGGTGACCGATCAGGCATGTATAGCTGCGAGAGCTGGGAATCCTAGCGAAGCAGTGGATCGGTCTGGTGACCGACCCACAAGCCCTGGATCGGTCCGATGACCGATCACTTTAATTCAAATTGCACTGTCAGACGCGATCAGAGCGTCTGATCATATCCGATTCTCTGCGCTTCACTTCTGAATCTTGAATTACTGTGTGATATACTGCTCTAACAGTCTGATTAAGCTGCAGGTGACAGGCGAGGATTCAAACACTCAAGGAGAAGTCAATGGAGGCTTTCCTTGGAGCAGGTTTGTCCGTTTTTCCATCTCAGGTTGCAACGGCCGAGCTGCAGACTGGAGCTGAGACTGGAGCTTGGCTGAGGGAAGCTCAGGGAGTCCAGGGATAGCTCAGTGGTAGCTGGCGTTGGCAGATGAGCAGCTGGGAGCTGCAGGGATGGTGTCATCTGATGCTTGGTGGAGAAACAAAAAGGAGAAGAAGACTTCGGCTGAAGAAAACGAGAAGTGTTCGACAGTTTTCTGTGTTGAGCTTGCTGAAGTTCTTGCTGCGCTTTGTGTTTCTCCACAACTTGCTTGCTGTGTTTCTGAAGTCTTCATCACTTTGAGCAAGCAACTGCAATCGAGAAGCAACCAACTCTTACGTAAGTGCTGGGAGGAAAGAACAAGGAGCTTGGAGTCCAACAGTGAGAAGACACGAAGGAGGGAGTCCTTGCGTGAGATCGTCGCTGGGTGGAGCTCGGGATAAGCTCGCTGTGCTCTTGTCCTTGCTAGGTGCTGAGTAAGAGTATTCTCTGTGTTTCATTAAGCTTAAATCTATATTCTTGTTTGAAACGCTGTGGAGAGGTTTCTCCACCGAGAAGGAGGTTGTGTTATATCTGGTGAATACTGGGGCTTGATCTGCCGACGATCAAGGGATCGCCCACCTTAAGGGCACGCCAAGGAGTAGGGGCAAGTTATCCCCGAACCTTGTAAACCCTCTTGTTAGCGATCTTGGTAGCTGTCGTTGTTTGCTTTCATTTCTGTTTTTAGTTTACTGCACTGCTTCGTTTTCCTTTGCTTCTTCCGCTGTGCTACTGATAAGTTAAGTGCAGAAACTTCATAAGTGTTTAAAGGTAAAAGAGATTGGCTATATTCACCCCCCCTCTCTAGCCATCCGGTTTCCAACAAGTGGTATCAGAGCTTGGGACTCTGTTTGCGGCTTAACATCCGAGAGTTATCAACAAGATGGCGTTGAGAGAAGGCTTCTCCACCACCCGACCTCCATTCTTTGATGGCGCCGACTTTCAATATTGGAGATCAAAGATGGAATACTATTTGAAGATGGATATCCACACTTGGTTCACGGTGAAGGAGGGATTCACCCCTCCGAAGGATGATGAAGGCAAATAACTCGAATCGTGGAGGTGGACTGCTGAACAAACTAGGAAGAGTAGAGCCGACGCGAAGGCGGTTGTCACTCTACAATGTGGCATGAACAAAGACCAACTCATCAAGGTTGGTCCTTTCACAAGTGTAAAGGACTTGTGGAACAAACTCATCGAACTCCATGAGGGCACTCGAGACTCAAGAATCGCCAAGAGGGATTTGTTCCTCAATCAACTCCAAAATCTCTCCATGAAGGAGAATGAATCGGTAAGTGAGCTTCATAGCCGGTTCAAGGAAGTCCTCAATGGACTTCATTCGATTGATGAAAAGGTCAAGAATCGCGACCTTGTGAGGTATGTCTTGAAAGCCTTTCCAAGGAATGCTTTGTGGTCATCCATGGTGGATGCCTACAAAGTTTCCAAGGATCTTTCCATTGTAAAGTTAGATGATTTATTTTGTGAGATGGAATTGCATGAAATGGCTAACAAAGGCCCCAAGGAGAAGGGGATTGCCTTAGTTGCAGGTGACCGGTCAAACAAGAAGAAGAAGGAGAAGTAGGTCTCTTTGTCTTCATCCTCTTCCGAATCTGAGTCCTATTCCGAAGAAGATGGCAGCGGCTCCTCTTCATCCGAAATGGCGAACTTCGTGCGAAGGATGATGCGAAGGAATCGACGTTTCAAGAGTAGAGGTAACTCTAGTGAAGTTAAACTTGATAAGACTAATGCATCTTGCTTTGAGTGTGGTAGGAAAGGACATTTCAAGAATGAATGTCCGAAACTAAAGAAAAAGGAAGAGAAATCCAAAAGAAAAGAAGAGAAATCCAAGAAGAAGAAGAAGACCACTTGGGATGAGTCATCCTCAAGCTCATCCGATGAAGAGAAGGAGGAGAAGAGCACAAGGCAAGTGGCACTCATGGCTCTTGGAGAGGAGAGCAGTGATGAATCTTCAAGCTCCTCAAACACAGCTTCATCATCTTCGGATGATGGAGAGGTAACTTCTCCCGAGCTTGAAAAATGTTACAGAGCAATTGCATGTTTAACTAGTATGCTTAAGAAATCAAAGAATAAGGTTAAAGCATTGCAATTAGAAATTGATCAATTGAAATCATCTAGGGATAATAACATTGATGATTTGCATGTTGAATTGTTAGAAGATGAAATTAAATCATTGAAACTTGAAGTTGAAAAGTTGAAATCCTCTAAGGTTGAGGAAGTCAATGTCTTGCATGATGACTTGTTAGTAGAAGAGAACAAATCTTTGAAGAGTGAAGTTGAGAAACTCAAGAATATTCTTGAGAAGTTCTCAACTAGCTCTAAGACCCTAGACATGATCTTAAATGCCCAAAGGGCGGTCTACAATAGGGCCGGTATTGGTTACCGTCCTAAGGAACCCTCATTTGTGTCTCTCATGTCTAGGACTGATATGAGACAATCTAGGACACCCAAAATTCAAAAGAAAATGGTCAAGGCATGGGTGCCTAAGTCATATTTAGTTGATGCTTTAGGTCCCAAGGTTTGGGTACCTAAAACTTCTATTTTTCGAATTATGTAGGTAATGATTGAGGGGAAGCATCTATCAACTTGGTTCGTTGATAGTGGATGCTCCAAACACATGACCGGGGATAGATCATTGTTTACCACACTTCACAAGAAAAGTAGAGGTAATGTATCATTTGGTAACAATGGTAGTCTTAAGGTCATAGGAATAGGAGACATTCAAATATCTGAATGTCTTAGAATTTCAAATGTCCTTCTAGTCAAGGGGATGAAATTTAATCTCCTAAGTGTCAGTCAATTGTGTGACACGGGTTACACAATTGACTTCCAACCAAGTCAATGTCTAGTTAGACAACATGACACCTTGGACACGGTACTAGTAGGAGCAACAGTAGACAATATTTATCAAGTTTCATTTAAAAGTGCTACTAATGCTTCTGCTAAGTGTTTCATGTCAAGAGAAGAAGAGTCCACCCTTTGGCACCGGAGGTTAGCACATGTTAACATGAAGAACATCCGGAAGTTGGCCAACAAGGGATTGGTTCGTGGCTTACCAAGCATCAAGTATGAGAAAGACAAACTTTGTGATGCATGTCAAATGGGTAAGCAAACAAAATCTGCACATAAAGGTAAAAGCGCTGTAAGTACTTCCAATGCATTAGATTTACTTCATATGGATCTATTTGATTGTAGTACCATCATATCATTGAATGGAAGTAGATATTGCTTTGTTATCATTGATGATTTTACTAGATATACATGGACTTACTTTTTAAAATATAAGGACCAAACCTTAGATGTTTTCATTTCTTTTTGTAGAAGAGTTGAAAATGAAAAATCATCAACCATTAAGACAATTAGAAGTGATCATGGAGGTGAATTTCAAAACCAAAAGTTTTTAGAATTCTGTTAAGATAGAGGCTATAAGCATGAGTTCTCTACTCCTAGAACACCACAACAAAATGGTGTTGTAGAGAGGAAGAACCGTGTTTTACAAGAAGCGGCACGAAGCATGCTCAATGAGTACTCACTACCGAGTTACTTGTGGGCTGAAGCTGTAAATACAGCTTGCTATGTGCAAAATCGGGTCCTCATTCATAGGTTTCTAGGAAAGACTCCCCATGAACTTTGGTTTGGGAAACCACCTACGGTTAAACACCTTAGGGTGTTTGGTTGTAAGGTGTTCATTCTAAACACCAAGGACCACCTTGGGAAGTTCACGGCAAAGGCTGATGAAGGGATACTAGTCGGGTACTCCCTCGTTAGCAAAGCCTACCGAGTCTACAACAAGAAATCTAGATTAGTTGAAGAGTCTTCTGATGTGGTCTTTGAAAAATTCCAAAATCAAGTGACCAATCAGAAAATGTAGAAGGAGTTCAACTCGAACTTAGGAGACTAAGTTTGAATGAAACTCCAAGTGTTGTTGATGGTGATGAGTCTGATGACGGTGAACCTAGACAACCCATTGATCAGCCGGATCCTGAGGCTGAACTTGTGTCTAGTGAACCCGTTCAAGAAGCACCACCAACTCCTAGGCAAACTAGATTAGCCTCTAGTCATCCCCAAGACCAAATTGTTGGAGACATCCATCAGGGGGTTAGAACTAGATCATTCTTCCGGAATGAGGCTAATGAAGTTGCCTTAATTTCTGAAATTGAACCTAGGAAAATTGATGAAGCATTAAATGATCCCGATTGGATCATTGCAATGCAAGATGAACTAGGTCAATTCGAAAGGAGTCAAGTTTGAGACTTAGTCCCTAGACCCAAGAAGACCTCCATTATTGGAACCAAATGGGTCTTCAAGAACAAATTGAACCATAAGGGAGAAATCATTAGAAACAAGGCACGCTTAGTAGCCAAGGGCTACAGTCAAGTTGAAGGCCTTGATTATGATGAGACCTATGCTCCTGTGGCACGATTAGAATCCATCCGATTGATGCTTACATTTGCAGCACATCGTGGCTTCAAGCTATACCAAATGGATGTCAAATCAGCCTTTCTAAATGGTTTGATTAGAGAAGAGGTCTACGTCGAACAACCTCCGGGGTTTGAGAGTACCGAATTTCCAAACCATGTGTTCAAGCTCAAAAAGGCACTTTATGGCCTCAAACAAGCACCCTGAGCTTGGTATGAGCGGTTGTCGACATTCCTAATTGAGAAGGGCTTCGTTAGAGGCCAAATAGACCCTACACTATTTCTACGAAGAGATGGTGACAATATTTTTGTAGCCCAAGTATATGTCGATGACATAATTTGTGGCTCAAACAATAAGGGCTATTTGAATGAATTTATTGGACACATGGAAAATGAATTTGAGATGAGTCTAGTGGGAGAGTTGACTTTCTTCCTTGGACTCGAAATCAAGCAAACTCGTGATGGGATCCATGTGCACCAATCGAAATACACACAAGAAATGCTTCGAAAATTCAATATGAGTGATTCAAAAGAGGTAACCACTCCTATGGCTACAAACACAAGATTAGACAATGATGAAAGTGGTAAACCTGTTGATTTAACTCAATATCGAAGCATGATAGGTAGTTTGCTATACCTCACAGCTAGTCGACCTGATATTCTTTTCGCTGTGGGTATGTGCGCTAGGTATCAAGTTTGTGCCAAGGAATCTCACCTAATCGCTGTTAAGCGAATTTTGAGATATCTCAAAGGCACAATTGGAGTCGGTCTATGGTACCCCCGTACCGAATCATTTGATTTAATTGGCTATACGGATTCCGACTACGCTGGATGTAAGTTGGACCGGAAAAGCACAAGTGGGGGTTGTCAATTCTTAGGTTCGTCCTTAGTAAGTTGGTCAAGTCGGAAGCAACATTGTGTTGCTCTCTCCACGACCGAGGCAGAATATATCGCCATGGGAGAGAGTGTATCACAATTGTTGTGGATGATACATACTTTAGAGGACTATGGATTGAGTTACAAGGGTGTGCAAGTGTTATGTGATAACATTAGCACAATTAACTTAACCAAGAATCCAGTCCATCATTCTAGGACCAAACATATTGAAGTGCGTCACCACTTCATTAGGGATCATGTAGCTAGGGGAGATATTGTACTCTCACATGTAGAGTCCAAGTCAAACCTAGCTGACATTTTCACTAAACCACTTCCCGAGAATGAATTTAGTTTCCTAAGACGGGAGTTGGGAATGTGTCGCGCTTCATGAATTTCAAAATGCTTTCAAACCCTTCATGATTATTTCGAAATTGTTGGGAAACAATTGGGTAACTTTGGGGACATCTCACACAAACTATAAGGGTTAACAAAACGTTTTTGTTTGCTAGATATGGGGTGAGATGTTAGGTTCAACTAAGTTTCTCAAAATGTCAATGCATCCCTTGAGAAATTAAGTTGACGAGATAATAATCACTGTGGTGACCAAGTATGGGGAAAACCATTGCATAACATATGTGTATATGGCTCCATGATCATACTTGGACATTCCAATCAAGGAAACTTGATTGGAACATTGGATTTGATACAAACTTAGTTGAAATTGCTTGAATGATTGTTGATTGAGTTTGACTCCATTTAGATGGATCAAAGTGATTGTTGAATCTATAAGGACTCTTGATCCTTATTCAGGGATCAATTTTAGTCATGAGATCATGTCCAAGTTCGATAAACTTCACTAGATTTCCTTGGAAAGATTCAGAAATTCTAAAACTGAACATTTCAGTTCGTATCAGGGAGTATCAGAACCCTGATCGGTCACCGGACCGATCTGGCTCCTTCCTATGGTGATCGGTCCACAGACCGATCAACGAGGCAAGCAGTGACTTTCCAAAATTTTGACCAAGCTTACTGAGCCAGCCTGGATCAGTCCCCGGACCGATCTGGCACCCTGCTGGGACCGATCCACAGACCGATCAGGGGGCTCACAGTAAGCCTCCCGAGTCTACTGATCTCTCCCTGATCGATCAACCGATCGATCAGGAGCTTGCTTGATCGGTCACCCGACCGATCAGGCTCGGTTCAATCCGATCAGGCTATAGCCTGATCGGTCTGGGCGTGATCAGATCGAACGGTGATCCGTTCAGACGCATTAAATTCTGGTTGGTGGACCGATCCACCAACTGATTAACTTCGCGAAAAACCCTTCCTTGCCGAACCCTAGCGCCGAAACCTCTCCCTTGCATCTCTTCATCCTGAGCAAGAGTGTTCCTGCGTCTCCCTTCCCGTGCGAGCGAGTGTGTGCGAAGGTCTCTATGGGCATCCCCTGTTCTCTGCAAGTTATTGATTTGCTCCGAGTCTTCTGCGTTTCTGTCTTGCGCCGAGTCTTCTCCTACGCAAGCGTTTTTCCTTTCCGACTCAAGAACTCTACTAATGGCACCAAAGTGAGTTTTTGGTTTAGCTTCCTTTACAAATCATTTCATAAATTATGTTGTGGAGCTAATCATGTTTTGGTGTTTATTCTTGGTGTGGTGTCGTGACCCTCTTGTATTTGCCGTGACCTTACTTTCTCACCAAATGATCAAATCGATTTTTCACCTCATTATTATCCTATGTTTGATCTTGATCTAATGTCTACCTTATGATTGAGTCTTATCTTTGTATGATCAATTCTTGAATTTTGTGATTCGATCTATGTTCGTGTCAACCTTGCTTAATTGATTCAAACTGTATGTCATCAAATTCCTGATTAAATCCTCTGTTATGACCAATTCCAATCTATAGAAAGTTTTCTAAGGGTAAAGAACCTATGGTGAAAAGCTCCAAGGGCACAGGCCCTTCAATATCTACACCTTCTCCAAGGCCTCCACCACCTCCACATACTCGATTTCAGAGTATTACCCTTGCGTTAAATTTCGAGTGGCACAATTTCAAATTAATGCCATGTCGAACTATAGATCAATCCTTCATCTATGAACATTGCCCGACTGTCTGACAAGTTATCACACATTATAATCTTCAATCCATTCTTTACCTTGAGAGGCTGATCAACCTTGACTTGGTCTCTGAATTCTATAACAACATGGTTAGTGGAGAGGGCACGGGGTGGAGGACCCGTGTTGCCGGTATTGATCTTGATTTTAATCGATCTATTTTCACTGATTTTCTCGGTTGTCGCCGGTCAGACAATGATTTCTTTCTCTACCCTTATCCTCCTAATCCCCTTCCGGTTCCATTCGATGGAGTGACTCCTGATTCCATCTACGATGAGTGGGCACCTGATCTACGCTGGCAGGTTGCAGAGATAGAGCGGATGCTGGCGCACGAGTTGCATATCTCCGAGCTCTGGCGACAGGAGGTCGCTCAGAGTTTCAGTCTTTCGATCGCCGTCTCGATGCTCTAGCCTCTGATGTCTCTGAGATGCGCTCATTCCAGGACAGATGGTATGAAGAGTGGTATCATCATACATTTCCTGATGGTGCATCTCCCAGTGGCCCTTCACCAGGAGATATCATATACATTGACGATTCAGACGATGATCCAGCTGACGATTGACTGCTCTATGTTTGTGTTTGATGTTTTTGACGGATGTGTACGTCCTGACTGTTGCCTGTTATAGCAGGCTATTTGGCCTATCTTGCTTAGGATGTTGCTTGTATAAATGCTCATATGATTACTGTTTGTCGATATGCCTCATTTGACTTCGCTATGTTCATGCTTATGATGTCATACTCATATGATACATATGCCTGTTTTGATATGATGTATGTGATGGTTTCACCTTGATCTATCTTTTCCACATGATATCATATGCTTCGAAAACAATTCCATCAAATCTATGTTGTTCTGGGATACCCCTAGGGTTGAGGGGGAGTTTGTTTTCAACTTAACAGCCCCTCTATCCCCTTTTCGGTGTTCGACAAAGGGGGAGAGTGTGGATTGGTTAAGTTTAGGATGATCATGTTGTAGGGGGAGGATCTGGATTCCCCTATGATTCTGAATTTGAAAAACTTGATTAAGAATCCCTAAACTTAAAATCGGGTTGTCAAACAACAAAAAGGGGGAGATTGTTGATGCAGTCTGGCCCTGATTGTTGTTTTGGTGTTGACACCGATTTTAGTTTAGGTGGATGATGATTGATTATGATTAAGTCCTGATCGGGGATCAGGCATGATATGGAAAATCCTAGTCTGGAGGGCTAGGTGTTGGAAAATCCTAACCTGGAGGGTTAGGTGTTGAAAATCCTAGCTTGGAGGGCTAGGTGTATGAAAAGTCCTAATTCGGAAGAGGTGGGTGAAAAGTCCTAGCTTAGAGGGCTAGGTGAAAAGTCCTAACTTGGAGGGTTAGGTGCAAATTCCCATCTTGGAGAATTAGGTGAAAAAGTCCTGGCTTGGAGGGTCAGGTGCCTAGCTTGGAGGGCTAGGTTGGATGAAGTTCTAACTCGGAAGGGTTGGGTGAAAAGTCCTAGCTTGGAGGGCTAGGTGAAAAGTCCTAGCTTGGAGGGCTAGGTGAAAAGTCCTAACTTGGAGGGTTAGGTGCAAATTCCCAACTTGGAGAGTTAGATGGAAAAATCCTTAGCTTGGAGGGCTAAGGTGGATGAATCCCTAGCTTGGAGGGCTAGGTTTGAGTCCCTGGATCGGTCTGGTGACCGATCAGGGATATTGGCACGCTGCTTCTTCGTGGATCGGTCTGGTGACCGATCCAGCGAGGACTGATCGGTCTGGTGACCGATCAGGGAGCGCACAGTGAGGTTGGGAACCTACTGTATGGCTCCTGATCGGTCTGGTGACCGATCAGGGAGCAGACAGCTTCCTCATTGCCTTGCTCCTGATCGGTCTGGTGACCGATCAGGGAGCGGACAGTGAGTGAGTTCTCCTCCGGATCAGACCCTGGATCGGTCCGGTGACCGATCAAGGACTTAGGATCTGATTAAAGAATCACTGTTCATTTGTCCTGATCGGTCTGAGTGATCGATCAGGCTTCACTCTGATCGGTCTGGTGACCGATCAGGCTTCACTCTGATCGGTCCGGTGACCGATCAGGCGTGTATAGCCACGAGAGCTGGGAATCCTAGCGAAGCAGTGGATCGGTCTGGTGACCGACCCACAAGCCCTGGATCGGTCCGATGACCGATCACTTTAATTCAAATTGCACTGTCAGACCCGATCAGAGCGTCTGATCATATTTGATTCTCTGCGCTTCACTTCTGAATCTTGATTTACTGTGTGATATATTGCTCTAACAGTCTGATTAAGCTGCAGGTGACAGGGGAGGATTCAAACACTTAAGGAGAAGTCAATGGAGGCTTTCCTTGGAGCAGGTTTGTCCGTTTTTCCATCTCAGGTTGCAACGGCCGAGCTGCAGACTGGAGCTGAGACTGGAGCTTGGCTGAGAGAAGCTCAGGGAGTCCAGGGATAGCTCAGTGGTAGCTGGCGTTGGCAGATGAGCAGCTGGGAGCTGCAGGGATGGTGTCATCTGATGCTTGGTGGAGAAACAAAAAGGAGAAGAAGACTTCGGCTGAAGAAAAAGAGAAGTGTTCGACAGTTTTCTATGTTGAGCTTGCTGAAGTTCTTGCTGCGCTTTGTGTTTCTCCACAACTTGCTTGCTGTGTTTCTGAAGTCTTCATCACTTTGAGCAAGCAACTGCAATCGAGAAGCAACCAACTCTTACGTAAGTGCTGGGAGGAAAGAACAAGGAGCTTGGAGTCCAACAGTGAGAAGACACGAAGGAGGGAGTCCTTGCGTGAGATCGTCGCTGGGTGGAGCTCGGGATAAGCTCGCTGTGCTCTTGTCCTTGCTAGGTGCTGAGTAAGAGTATTCTCTGTGTTTCATTAAGCTTAAATCTATATTCTTGTTTGAAACACTGTGGAGAGGTTTCTCCACCGAGAAGGAGGTTGCGTTATATCCGGTGAACACCGGGGCTTGATCTGCCGACGATCAAGGGATCGCCCACCTTAAGGGCACGCCAAGGAGTAGGGGCAAGTTATCCCCGAACCTTGTAAACCCTCTTGTTAGCGATCTTGGTAGCTGTCGTTGTTTCCTTTCATTTCTGTTTTTAGTTTACTGCACTGCTTCGTTTTCCTTTGCTTCTTCCGCTGTGCTACTGATATGTTAAGTGCAGAAACATCATAAGTGTTTAAAGGTAAAAGAGATTGGCTATATTCACCCCCCCTCTCTAGCCATCCGATTTCCAACATGGAGTAGTAGGGGAAGTTGAGGGAGGAGAGAAATCGCAGGGGGTGGCACTGAAACCCTAGGTTCGGCCACCCCGCGCGCGACTGTTCCTTTTAAATTTATCGCAGATCAGTCGACCGCCCCTGGGTCAGCCGACTGATAAACCATACAGAAAGATCAGTCGACTGATTGGGGGTCAGTCGATTGATGCCTTAGAAAGCCTAGTTTCTGAATTGAACTGGACCAGTCGACTGATTCAAAATTAGTCGACTGGTACCCTAATTTCAGTTTTTCTGTCCTAATTTCAGATATGCATGATTAATTCTATAAATCTCTAAAAAATCTGAAATTTCGTGGAGAGAGTTGTAACACCTATGTCTACTTGGGGAAAATATCTTTACAAGTAAATATATTGCCAATCCCAAGTTTGACACGAAATTCAAAGCTATCTAATTTGTTCAATTCACCCTTGGCCTAAAGTCCTAGTTTCGATCTCTTCTTGATGTGTCTTCTCATCCTCAATCTCAATGCACCCCTAGCATTGATTTATATGACATCTACACATTGAAAATCAATTTTCATACAATATAGTCTCATTTTCATCTTTTCATCCATAAAACTCCCTCTTGATGTGCCCATAAAACTCCCTCTTGATGTACCAACTCCCTAGGATTAAGACTCAAGTGAGTCTTCCAAATCCTTTGGCGCATTTCCCAGTCCATCTAGTCTTCTTGGAGAAATCCTCCTAAGATCCATTGGCCATGGATCCCATTTTGACTCCTAGAGCTCTCCCTTGAGCTCTTAGCCCTAGTCACCTCCCTAGACGACTCATCTATAAAGGCAAGACCACACCGGTGTACCTCCGGTGCTTCTTGATCTACAACTTTAACTCTCTTAACTTTGTATAATTTTTCCTTGGTTAAGTTTTCTTCTCCCCTTTGAATGACTTTTCCTTGCCAATTTTGGCCTTCTCTTTGCTATAATTATATGACATCCTTGCATATGACTTTCTACTAACATTTGACCTCATATGTTGATATCCTAGACCCGATCTACCATTTTCGAGTTCTTGACTTCCCAACATCATGCCTAACTCCTTGGATCCTCTAATGTCTCTATCTAGATTTTTCTCTAATTTGTCAAGCTTTGCCCTCAAAGCTTGATTTTCCCTTTCTAGACTCTTCACCTTAGCATCACCATGTCCATCTTGGATATTCCTAGATCTACCCATTTGTCTAGGCATGTGTCTCCCTTTCATAGGATTAATGTCTTGATCCTTAGGTTTAACAATCCTAGATTTATCATGATATATGTGTTCCTTAGGATTTTGAGATACAATGTTAACCATATTTCTATCATAATATTTAAATCCAAAGTTACGCATAGGCAATCATTTTTCATTATTTCTAGCATATATAGAGGAATTTGAAACATGCTTAAAATTAGGGATTATCTCCCTTACCCTTGTAGCTCCCCCTTGATGTGAGCTTTTCTTCTTTTCCTCCTCCCATTTTCTCAAATGTTCCAATTTCTTGAGCTCTCCTTTTCTTGGACATTTGGTGTGATAGTGCCCCAGCTCTCCACAGGTGAAGCATTTAATGTGTTTTTTCTCCTTCTTTTCCCTACAACCCATGTTAGATTTCAAAGGAATTGACTTGGGTTTAGGATTTACCTCCATTTTACCTAATGGACACTTGTCCTTGTAGTGTCCCCTCTTGATGCATCCAAAGCAAATGATGTGGTCTTTTGACTTTGCTTTGGTGGAGGTAGGAGCTTCTTCTTGCTCCGGTATTAAAGATGGTCTCTCCTCCCCCTCAATCCTTGAAGTGGAGACCTCTTCTTCTTCCCTTGATGAAGTGGATGATCTTTCACTTTCTTGTGCCACTTCACTTGAAGAGATGGATGCCTATTTTTCTTTTTCCTCTTTTTCCTCTTCTTCGGATGTTGACCTTCTTTCTTCATCTGATTGATCCTTCTCCTCTTCTTGGACCATTGAACTCATTTCCTCGATCTCTTCCACCAATTGAGTTTGTGTAGGGTTTTCATGGAATGCTACCATCTTGTTCCATAACTCAAGTGTACTTTTGTATTCACCTACACCACTAATTATTTCATTAGGCAACACACTAAGTAAAATTGAGATTACCATTTCGTTTGCCTTTGATTGTGCTTGTTGCTCCTTATTCCAATATCTTAGCCAGAGTTTTTTCGCGTGCTTATCCTTTGGAACTTCAAATGGTTCTTCAAGCGCAATCATGTAGTTCCAATCCATGCCGAACCAAGTCTTTGTCCGCATCCTCCAATAGTCGAAATCCTCACGATCATAGGGAGGTGGAACATTGATGCCATCACCCAACTTTTCTTCAATCGTTATCTCCTCTAGCATTTTGCTCTCTCGGCGGTTAGCGAACCTTCGCTCTGATACCACTTGTTAGGATCTTACTGTTTGCTAGAGGGGGGGGTGAATAACAATTTTTCGATCTTTCCTCCTACAAATGTTAGTGCGCAAGGGAATAATACAAACTAAAACTAATAAACAAGAAAGACACACCGATTTATGTGGTTCGGAGATGAAACTCCTATTCCATGGCTGTCCGTAAGGTGGACAATCCCGATCATTCGGTGGACGATTCCCCGGAGCACCTCCGGCTAGCTCTTGTCACTCCTTGTGGGTGGAGAAACCTCGCCACAACACTTTGACAACCCCTGAGCAATAGTAGGCAACTAACAAGCTCTAACCAAGCTAATTTCACCAAGAAGAAACAGTCATAAACGAGCTCCTTAAATAGAGCTCGAGGCTGATTTGATCGTTACCAGTCAACTGGTCCAGCACCAGTCGACTGGTCCACTCTGAATTTGAATATCACCGCCTGACCTTTCGAATTCTGGTCACTATCAGTCGACTGGTCTGGACCAGTCGACTGATCTTTCTGTGGACCCTATCAGTCGACTGGTCCACTCCCTAAGTCTAGGGTTACCCTTCCCAAGTACATTTCTCTCAACACTCAAACCCTCACGACTTAGCCCCCGAGTACAATTCCCTCAGCACTCGAAACCTTACGACCTGGTTGACTCTTCATCCAGCAGCCTCGATCTGTTGCCTTCAAGCCCTGTTCGACTTTGGCTCCCGTCCTCGGATGTGCACACAAGCCCTCGACTTGCCTCCATGTCATCCTTCATGCATGCCTCGAAGTCGGCTTCCCTCAGCTCATCATTCCTGCTCCAGCAGCCTCGACCTGTTGCCTTCAAGCCCTCTTTGACTTTGGCCTTCGTCCCTCAGATGCGCACACAAGCCCTCGGCTTGTCTCCATGCCATCCATCACGTACGCCTCGAAGTTCGCTTCCCTCGGCTCATCGTCCCTGCTTTGTCCATGGTTCCTCGGATGCGCACACAAGCCCACGACTAGCATCCATGCCACCCTTCATCGTACCCGAAGATGCCCAACCAAGTCTATGTGTATCCTGTAAACCTGCACACTCACATACACATATTAGATTAACATGAAACCCTAACTTAATCATATTGACACACATATCAAAATCCATCAGCCTCCCGATCATACTTGGGCGATTGCCCCAACAGGTCGGTGGTTGGCTTGAACACCGCTGGTGCCTCTACTGGCTCCGGCGTCTCGTGCTCGCTGGACGACTCCGTAGCCTCCTTCGAAGCCTCGACCGAGTCAGCTGATGCGGTAAGAAGGGCAAGGGGAGTGGCCAAGGCCTTCTTATTGGTTTCATCCCACTTGATGAGCCAATTCATCGCACGTGATAACATGATGTCCTCTGCAATAAACAAGCAATGGAACATCAGGTAGAATTAACAGACATTTATAAAAAAGATAAACTTACTGTGATTGGGGCTTATGCTGGTGACTTTAGGGCTGAGGCCCGCTCAGTACATGAGTTCGTTACTATGCACCAGACCCGGGCCACTAAACTCCATGCCTGACAAGAGGCTCCTAGCCCGTTGGTAGCCTGGGTCCTGCTAAAAGTCCCCTAGCTCCAGAGGGGTTGGTAGGCTTTCCCTCCAGCGAATGGGGCTGAAGGGACGTTGGAGTAGTTGAATGAAGAAGAATCGCTCCTTCCATCCCTTGTGGGATGAAGGAAAACCTCCTAAGAATCTATGGCTGGGGTGGGCCGTGAAATTGAAGGCTATCATTGTCGTGCCTCGAAGTTCACAAAAGTCTTTTTGGAAGACTAATTCAAAGGGATTGTCTCGGGCCAAGGGATGAATGTTTCAATTTCTCAGACCCGACAAGCCGCCAATGAAGTCATAATGGATATATGGACCCACAGCTGTATAGCTTCCCCTCGTTGCACCACTGGTCTAATAAGTCAACCACACTTCCTTCGATTAGACATGAGGGGAGGGACTTGTGATGGGGTTGAACATCCCAGGGTTGACACGTGGAACGAGGATTCTATGTGTCTGGGTCCACTAAGTCTGAACGACTATCGTTCCCAAGACCACCTTGAGGAGGCAAACTCCCGAGACCACCACGGGAGGGCAGATCTCCGAGACCAACTTGGATTGACATGCACACAAGGCCTCCCCGGGAAGACAGGCCCTTGAGGCCCTTCCGGAGAAGAGATTCCCGAGACCATCTCAGGAGGGCAGATCACCGAGACCAACTCGGAATGGTATACGCCCGAGACCACCCCGGGAAGACAGACCCCTGAGGCCCTTCCGTGGGAGATTCCCCGAGGTCCTCTCGGGAGAGTGGAGCTTAAAAAGTCATATACCTGACAGCCCGAATCTGATAACCATTACCCTTTCTCGTTCAGGATAGGTGGCGGATAATTATTGTCCTTTATATGAGACAATTAAGACCTCAATAATCGCGGGAGCCATTACCTAAGAGTTATCAGGTAACTGACAAGTAGGAAATGTGGAGGAGAACGTGGGGTACGCGCGACTAAGCCTTTAGGTATATAAGGTACTTCAACCGTTAGGTAAATGGGTTACACACTCTAGACTCTCAACTTCTTCCATGATTCTTTTCCTACAAGCGACTTGAGTTCTGACTTGAGCGTCGGAGTGGGCTTTGTCGAAAAATCTCTGGCGTTCTCCCATTAACACTCGTGTTGAACTCGCAGGGTGGGATCTCCTTTCCTTTCATCATCATCCTCGTGGGTTGGACTCTGGTGACTCATCGTCCGTGTCAATTTCTTCTGGAACACTTGTGAAAAAAATCCAAATGGATTACCCTAATCAATTGGTGAAGTTTGGATCGATTGCCTAATCAATTCAAACACCTTTTTGTTTGCAACAAACACTATCTAATCGATTATCCTCATTGATTAGACCAAGCTGAATTGATTACTCAATCAATTCCAGCACATTATATAGTCTCATGAACGCATTCATAATCGATTAACATAAATCTTAATCGATTGACTAATCAATTTCAAGCCTTACTATGCTTCACGAAATAACCCTTAATTGATTAACCTAATCGATTAACATAGGATTTAATCGATTGACCAATCGATTCCAAATCTTACTATGCTTCCCGAAAAAAGCTCTCAAGTCCCAATTGATTACCCTAATCGATTGGTTTAGGTTAATTGATTGCCCAATCCTAACACTCGGAATTTAAGTTTAAGGTTCCTTTGCTTAACATCCAGTCATCCATAATTTATTGGGATTTCTTGCCTAGCATACAGGAAACTGTGACTTGCCAGATATTCTTCACCAATTGTCCGGTCAACTGTTGACCCATGAGCCACTTGGGCATTCCATCTCATGTCAACTTTTCGTTGGACTTTCGATCACCCAACGTCCAGTCAACTTTGTCCACTTAGACTTTTTCCTTGCATAGCCCTGCTAGGACTTCCACTGCCTAGTTCCCAATTAAGTCTTCACTGCCTAGCTCCGCTAAGACTTCCACTACCTAGTTCTCAACTAGGTCTTCTACCATCTAGTCCTGCTAAGATTTCTCATTGCTTAACCTCCAGTTAGGACTTTCTCACATCGTCGAGTATCTAATCAACCTTAACCTACTTTATCTCTTTCTCACATATTGTCTAAACATTGAAACTTTAGCTCAAGTTAACATGAGCTTAGTCAAACTAGTTAACCTAGATCCAAGGATGATTGTACTAACAATCTCTCCTTTTTTGATTTTGACAATATGATTAAATTAGGCTAACTCATATTAGTCCAACTCCCTGTTGGTGCCTAAAGCACCAAAGTCAAACCTGTGTTTTGATAATGACAAAGGGTTCAGAAGTTAAGGTTTTATTGTTATCTAACAAGGCTAATCAAGTGTGCAGGTAAAGTCCTAGGTACACTAGGCACTAAGTCCTAGTTCTAAGAATTGGGCACTAAGTCCTGGCCGCGGGCTAGGCAACTAAGTCCTGACATAAGGTTGGACACTAAGACCTAGTGAGTGAAGCTAGGAACTAAGTCCTTGTCATGGACTGGGCACCGAAGACCTGGTGAGTGAAGCTGGACACTAAGACCTGGTGAGTGAAGCTGGGCACTAAGACCTGATCCAGGGGATTGGGCAAAAGTCCAACCAGAGGAGCCGGTTGTCAAACATGTAAAATCTCCTGAGAGGAGTAGGTGAGGACGCGTTCCCCGTGGAGGGAACATTAGGCGTTGGTTCGACCTAGGGTTCCATTTGGAAAACCCAAAGTCATAACCAAGACAGCTCAAGCTGTAAATCATGTTTAAATCTATCTTATTTGTATGTTTCTTGTGTTTTGGAACTAACCCTGGTTGCATAAACAAAGGGATGGAAGTTTCTGCTCCCAGGCACCTTAATGGAGTGAGGCGCCCTACTAGGCTAGGTGCCTGTGTTGAGACAGGCGCCCCAGACAAAGGGTGAATTCCAGCCACTTCGAAGCAAGGCCTCAAGACATCAATAGAGGCGCCTGTGTTAACACAGGTGCCCTGGTTGAGGGGATAAGCGCTGGCAAAGTCTGAGGATTGAGGTTCACGCAGAGAAGGTCACTTGTCAAGCACCCCCTTCAACACAGGCGACTCAGCTACGACTATATAAGGGGGTTCATCCCCTTGGCTTCAAGAACAATTGTCTTCTACGCATTCATTCAAGCGCTCCGCTCTGACAAGCTCCGTGATCAAGATTCAAGTGCCAACGACGACCCGCGGCTCCGACATTCCAAAACCTTTCGGTCGTCGGTATAAATTCTTTTTGTTAAAGTGTTGTAATTGTTTTTAATTCTATATTCGGAACTCTAACTTGTAATCATTTTATGAAAATATAGAATTGCCCATCGTAAACGGTCAAGGACCATGGCCTTGGAGTAGGAGCCGACTGCGACTCCGAACCAAGTAAAAACAAAAAGTGTTAGCGATTGTTTTTGTTTTTCCGCTACGCAATTTCTCTAAGTATTCCGAAATATTTAATGATCGATATTCACCCCCTTCTATCGATTCAATCTGATCTCACAAGTGGTATCTGAGCGGGTGACTCAAACTTGGTGCAACCACCAGTTAGAGAATTTTTTTCAGATTTTTTTCGAAATTTAATATTTTTTCTTTTTGCTGGTTTTTTTCGTTAATCGAGGTTGGTACAACACCACTCAATTTTTTTCGTTATTATTTTTTTTCCAGCACTGCTAATCCAAGACATAGTCTTGGGACAAAGTTTTTTTTGCAAATTTTTCAATATAATGCAAGAGAGATACAGCACCGCCAGACCACCCCTCTTCAGTAGAGAAGATTTCTCCTACTGGAAGAGCAGGATGGAAGTCTACCTGAAAACTCAGGTGGACATGTGGATCATCATCCAGTCCGGACTGGAGATACCAAAAAATGCACAAGGTGTGGTGCAACACTATACCGAGTGGGACGACCTACTAAAAAAGAAGATCGAGGCAGACGCAAAAGCGACCCAAACCTTGCAGTGCGGTCTGACAAAAGAGGAGATAAACTATGTAGGACCCTTCAACAGCGCGAAGGAGCTCTGGAACAAGCTGATCGAGCTACATGAAGGAACATCTGACACCTGAATCAGCAAAAGAGATCTGTTGCTCAACAGACTCTATACGATAAAGATACACGACGGAGAATTAGTAGCTCAACTCCACGCCAGAATCTAGGAGCTGATGAACGGGCTACACACGATAGGTCACAAGGTTGAAAACCGTGACCTAATAAGGTATACCTTAAACTCATTTCCGAGAAACTCACTGTGGGCATCTATGGTGGATACCTACAAGGTTTCCAGGAATTTGTCTGAAATTAAATTAGACGAGTTATTTTCTGAGTTAGAATTGCATGAACAGACTAATACTACGTTGGTCGAGAAAAGTATTGCATTTGTTGCAGGTAAAACTCAGAAAACGAAAATTCAACAAGTACCCGAGTCTGACTCGGACTCGGAATCAGACGACAGTGAAGGGGATCATCCCAAATTGGTCCGGCTAGCTCGCGATTACTACAAAGAACTTAAGCACCAAACGAGCAAGAAGAAGTCAAGCCGGAGAAAGGAAGATCCATCAGAACCCTCGACGAGCTCAAAGAGCAAAAGCAACGCCACCTGCTATGGGTGCAACAAAAAGGGACACTTCAAGTCAGAGTGCCCCAATCTAAAGGAAAACACGAAGGCGCCGAGGAAGAAGGCTCTTCAAGCCACCTGGGATGAATCCTCCTCCTCCTCCGAAGAAGAAGTCCCGCACGCAAACCTACTTGCCTTGACCGCCTCAGAAAACGTCGACTCCAAAACAGAATCGGAACCAAACGAGAACGTCAACACTGGAAAACTCACAATCTCGGAGGACGGAAAAATCACGGTAAGAGGTTATCCCAAATCTGAGTTGTAGAATTTAATTTCTTATTTATCTCAAAAATTGGACAATGCCAACATCCGAGTTGAGAGCCTCTGACAGAAAGTAAAACTCCTAAAAGAGGAAGTCAACTCGAGTTCCTTGACTAAGTCAAATCAAGAAGGAAACTCAACTCAAGTTCTAAAACTTGAGGAAGAGAATTCCTCCTTGAAAACTCAAGTCAAGGAGCTCAGAGTTGCCTTAGAATAGTTCACATCGGGTTCCAAGGGTCTTGACATGATCCTTGGAAAACAGAAGTCTATTCTCAATCGATCCGGACTAGGTTATTGGACCAAATCGAGACAATGCTCATATTATTCCGTGTTGAACCAACCTAGAACCCGAGTCCAAGCATGGGTCCCTAAGCTATGTTTGACTAAACAAGCTGGACCAAAACCAGTATTGGATCCCCAAGGACATGATTCACATCTTGCCTAACCCTTATCGAGGCTTCAGTCCAGGGGGAGCCAATATAAAAACCATTTTTATAGTTAGATGATTTTTTTATTGCTTGCTTGCTTGTTTATTTTTTTTTTTTTGCAATTTTATTATAATGCTTAGACTTAGGAATAGTTTAAGGACAAAAGATTGATTTAAAATTTGAACAACATAGACTTAAGAGGAGGTGAGATGATAGTACGTTAGGGAAACCTTTCTAATAGGTCAAGTAGGGTAAGACGTACCCTACTTGGTCTGTTTAGTCGGGTGGATTTAGCCGAAGCTACCGATCCAAGACCTAAACTAGTCAGACCAAAATTTTTCAAGACGTAATTTGAAAATGAATTTTCGGTAAAAGGCTTTATCAAGGAAAGGGTTGTTGCTCCAATAAGGCTACGACTAAAGAAGGCCTCTGTGCCTCACCACGACCTGGAAGCGAATTATCGAAAATCAAATTCAATTGACTACTTGATAAATTTGAATCTAACACAAATTTTAATTTAAATCATAGACTTAACCACTTTTCAAAATCAATAATCTCAACTCAACATTTTTTTAATTAATTCAACATTTTCAAAATTAATTTTCTTTTAAAAAATTTAAACATTTCTTTTAAACTTGTCTCACAAAACCCATAAGGTTAACATGGTTAATAACATTAGATGTGTGTGAGACAGATTAGGCAGTGAAATTCAATTTAAGCTATCCTTACCTCTAATGGATCCAAATCAATACATACTTTATGTGTAGGAACATAAAGATTTGGATCAATGGATGTTGGATAGTGGATGCTCCAGACACATGACTGGGGAAAATTGAAATTCACCAAAATCAAGTTCAAGAACCTAGGCTCAGTAGCATTTGGCAACAATGCTACACTCAAAGTAATTGGGTCAGGTAACATTGAACTTAATTCTGATTTTATTATTATGAAAGTACTCTTGGTTAAAAATTTTAAGTTCAATTTGCTTAGCATAGCCAACTTTGTGATACTAGTTACATAGTTACTTTCACCAACTCTAACTGTCTTATTAGAAACCTCCAAGACTCAGAGATAACACGTAAAGGTACTAGAAAAAACAACGTCAACACTATTAATTTACCTATAGTACCCAAATGCCTTCTGACTCAATAGAAGAATCTAACCTTTGACATAGGAGATTATGTCACACTCATATCAAACTGATTTCAAAAATTACTCAACTTGGGTTAATTAAAGGTGTAGCTAAAATCAAGAATTTTGAAAATACAATTTGTAACTCTTGTAAACAAGGCAAACAAACTAAGTCAACTCATAAACCAACCCAATATGACTTAACCCAAACCACACTTGAGCTCCTACACCTTGACCTATTTAATTCACATGGAGCCAAGTTACTAAGTGGGTATCGGTATTGCTTAGTAATTATCGACGATTACTCTAGGTTTACCTATGTTAGGTTCTTGAAAACTAAGGATGAAACCTTTAATTTATTTAATGACTTATGCAAAATAATTAAAAATCAAAATGATACTAAAATTAAAAGACTTAGGAGTGATCATGGGGGAGAGTTTGAAAATCAAAAGTTTGAGGATTTTTGTAAAATTAATGGGTATATCCATGAGTTCTCCTATCCTAGAACCTCCCAACAAAATGGGATAGTTGAGAGAAAGAATAGAACCCTTCAGGAAGCTGCTCGAACCATGCTCAATGAATACAACCTAGCTAACCAATTTTGGGCAGAAGCGGTAAATACGACATGTTAAAATAGGGTCCTAATTAATAAAAGACACATTAAACCCCCTATGAACTCTATTATCATAGATTACCAAATTTACACTATTTAAGAGTTTTTGGGTGCAGAGTTCATATTTTGAACACTAAGGACTATCTAGGTAAGTTCCAATCAAAGTCAAACCTAGGGACCTTCCTAGGATATTCAACAACTAGTCGAGCTTATAGGGTTTATAATAAAAAAACCCACAAAATTGAAGAAACTACTAACTTAATCTTTGACGAAGAAATTGAACCACTAATTGAACCATTAAATGGATTATCACTTGAACAAATAATAGAGGTATCAACTGAACCAACTCAAGTAGTTGAACCAAACACTGAACCAGACCACCCAGCTGGACCTGAGGCTGAACCTAGTTCTAGAAGAATAAAGAAACCCAGACTGAATCATCCTTCTGATCAAATTATGGGTGATCCATCCTTAGGAGTTAGAACTAGGTTTTCTTATAGAAATCTTAGTCAGATCGCACTTATTTCAAAAATTGAACCTAAGACTATAGAAGAAGCCCTACCTGACCCAGATTGGATTATAGCTATGCAAGAGGAACTAGCCTAATTTGAAAGAAACCAAGTCTGGGAATTAGTACCTAAACCTGAGGGAAAATCTATTATAGATACTAAGTGGGTATTTAGAAACAAACTAAATGATCAAGGGGCGAAATAGTACTTATGCATGTGGACTCAAAATCTAATTTAGCTAACATTTTTACCAAACCCTTACCTGAATCTGAGTTTAGCTTACTAAGAAAGCAGTTAGGGTTATGCTTAGTAGAATATTGTTGGTGCTTGGATGGCTAGAGAGGGGGGGTGAATGCAGCCAGACACAGACTTTTGCTATCTTTTTGAGATTTCTCAAGTTTTTCTACACTTAGGGTTAGCGGCAGCGGAAACACAGAAAAACAAAGATAAGAACACAAACAGAAATAAGAATACAAGATTGCTAACAAGGAAGATTTACAAGGTTCTGGGATAACTTGCCCCTACTCCTTGGCGCGCCCGTGAGGTGGGCGATCCCTTGATCATTAGCAGATCAAGCCCCGGAAAATCCGGATAAAATAACACCTCCTTCTCGGTGGAGAAACCTCTCCACAGCAGTCTCAACAAAATGATAAATAATAATGCACAAAGACACACAAAGACTTACAGAGCACAAGCAGACGAAGAGAAACGTTTACAGGCACAAACAACAACCCACCTTAACCTTAACCTGCCCGAAGAGATTCCTTCTCTTCTTCGCTGCCCACTCTTAACCTGCGTCGCCAGTCGCCAGGTCACAGACGCTCCTCTGCAGCTCACCAGCTGCTCATCTGAAACAGCCCAGTTATCCTAACCTCTCCTGGACTCCCTGAACTCTCCTCAGCCGAGCCCCAGTCAGCTTCTCAGCCGTTGCCAGAAGCGCAAACGTCCGTTGAAACCTGAGAAGAGGAAAACGTCCAAACCTGCTAACAGAATGTCCCCAGTTGACTCTCCTTGAGTAATCCTGAGTTACCTGCACACTTAGCAATTGTTTAACACAGCAAATCAACAGAGAATCCATTATCGGAAGATCAGAGCAGATATCAGTAGTGTTCAGAAGGAAATCAGAACCCGATCAGAAGTCTGACAGCGTATTTGAATTAAAGTTCAGCTACTGATCGGTCCACAGACCGATCAGAGAGTGTTGGTGTAGGAATCACCATATCGAACCTTGTTTTGATATTGGCAAAGGGTTCAAAGTTAAGTATTATTGGTGATCTAACATTGTCACTGAGTGTGCAGAAAGAAGTCCTGGCGAAGGGCTGCAGGACACCTAGCGAAGGAATGCTAGGCATCGAAACCCTAAGACCTGGCAAAGGGCTGCTAGGCACCTGGAGAAGGACTACCAGGAATCAAAGACCTAGCAAAGGGCTGCTAAGCACCTGGCGAAGGACTGCCAGGAATCGAAGACCTAGCGAAGGGCTGCTAGGCACCTGGCGAAGGACTGCTAGGAGTTAAAGACCTGGCGAAGGAATGCTAGGCACCTAGCGAAGGACTGCTAGGCGTTGAAGACCTGGCGAAGGACTACTAGGCACCTAGCGAAGGGATGCTAGGAGTTGAAGACCTGGCGAAGGGATGCTAGGCACTTGGCGAAGGACTGCCAGGAATTAAAGACCCGGCGAAGGGCTGCTGGGCAAAAGTCCAACCGGAGGAGCCGGTTGGCAAAAGGTAAAATCTCCTGAGAGGAGTAGGTGAGGACGCGTTCCCCGTCGAGGGAACAGTAGGTGTCGGTTCGACCTAGGGTTCCATTTGGGAGACCCAAAGTCAGAACCAAGACAGCTACGGCTGTAAAAAAATTGTCTAATACTCTTGCTTTGCTGTTTTGGAACTAACCTTAAATACAGGACCGAAGGAATGTGTTTCTGCAGCTCAGAACACCCCAAAGGAGAGGCGCATACAGCTGGACAGGGCGCCCCCAGTGTCCCGGGCGCCCCCAAGGTCAAGGCAAAACAAGCAAATCAGAGTTGCTTCGAAACTGCAGCAAGCAGGGCGGCCTGGATGTCCCGGGCGCCCTGAGTCCAAGCAAACGAAGCAAAGTAACCAGAAGCCAGCAGATCATGTCAAGGAGGGCGCCCCCTGTGTCCCGGGTGTTAGTGATATGAGAGAAGTATTCTAAGGCAATCGCCTTATGATTGTAATCATTTATTATAATAAATGAATATTCACTATTTGAGTATACATGTTTGTGTATTTGATTGAGATCTTAAACTCATTTAATGAATGCCCGCAATACAATTCACAACATGAGAGAATTTGTGATGAATTCACAACTAGTGATTATCTCTACATGTGCAATTGTGAAGTATTGAAATTGTCCCTAGTCGATGAATTGATAAATACGGACACTATCAATTCTGTTGAGACTAGCATGGGTTATTCTCTAATCAGCTGATTCTCACTGGCTGGTGACATTGAGATGTCCGGAGATAAACATGAATGCTAGTTAAGGGAACTAGTTCATTGGAGTGACTGGCTGTAAAACTTCATATGGTAGTCTATATATAGACATGTTAGTGAAGTTCTAACTGCAGCTTAAGTGCGATGTTCCTTTGACTTGCCGTGTTCAAGTCATCTTGGTCATGGAGACTTATACTTTGACATCTTAAGCAAGCATCTCTAAGGAGGTGTGGACCCAGGATGATTGGGTATAAGCCGAAGTGCCCGAAGATGTTTGAACAGCCTACAAAGGATTCACCACTCCTTGCGAGGAGATGTATACCCGAGGCCTATCGTCGGATTGCTACTCGGAGCCTCTGGCCAGAGCATGACATGTTCAGAGTATGAATCTCTTAAATACATGAGAGTAATTAGAATCCATAAGACGAGAAAACGTTACTTGGGCTAAGTGTGACGTAATCAGCCTAGTGGAGACTGACACATATAGACCATGTCCTTAACCAAGTGGGTATAAGATGGTGAAGGGAATGGGGCATGATTCATTAAAGCTGCTGAAGGGTTTCAGAATTGCTTCTGAGGTCAACCGTTGATCTTTTGATTAATTGGGGATCATGATGTACTACTAGGTGCCACTCATGATCGTTCTATAATTGGTTAATTATAGACGGCCAACATAAATCGAAAGCCTATTTGGTCACACGCACTATGAGTAATCCGAGGGATTTAAAACGAGTTGAAAATTGGATTTTCCAATCAAGAGAGATTAGGTTTGGTTGAGCCAAACGATAAGTCGAATCTGAATTTTTCAGAGACGCATCGGAAGCGTAAAATGGCTAAGTCTTTTGAAGACTTAATAGATGAATTAAATGAGTTTAATTCATTGGGGCGTGGCTTGGATGGGCCGGCCAAAGAGGGTCTCCACCCTCTTTGCTTGGCCGGCCACAACAAAGGGAGAAAACCAAATTGTTTGGTTCAATTTATAAAATAAACCAAGTGTGATTTGTTTTATAAAATTATGGATGATATAAATTTATATATAAAGAAATTTATTTTTCATGGAAATTAAAATGAACCATGGATTGGTTTATTTTATTTTATAAAATCAATCATGGATTGATTTACCATGATAAAGAAATTTATATATAAAGAAATTTATTTTTCATGGAAATTAAAATGAACCATAGATTGGTTTATTTTATTTTATAAATCAATCATGGATTGATTTTCCATGATAAGAAAATTTATATGATAAATTTCTTATGAAAATTTATTCCATAAGAAAAAGGAGACTTGGCGGTTAAGAGGCCACTATATAAAGGACCCAAGGCAAGACTTGGAAATCAATCCAAGAGATCAAGGCATAAGCTCTCTGCCTCTCCTTCTCTCCGCCCCTCTCCCTTCTCTTGTGCCGCCGGCCAAAAGAAGGGTCCCTGTTGCCGTGAGCTACTGCCACCACCGGCCTCCTTCTCCGACGTCCAAGCTCCGGCGACCAACCACCTCCGTCCACCGAGCTGCTGCCGCAAGGAGAAGAAGTGGGCGCAACTCCTTCCTTCTTTCCGGAATCTTGATTCCGTTCTTCGCTTGGTAGTTAGTCTTCCAACTTCTCTCTTGATATTCTTATCGTGTCTTTGGAGGATCTAGTAGTTCTCGTCGACACGAGACTCGTGGCTTTGCGAAGTCATCCCGAAGAAAACTCGGCGTGGACGTGAATAGAGGCGGAGCTTCCAAGGGACGCTTACGGTTGGATCTCGTCCCTTCCTTCGAGTTACGCGAGGTAATACATAAATTAGTTTACGTTTCTGCAAAATTTTAAATATATGATCATGTCTACACAAGATAAGGTTGCATGCTTAGATGTGTGGTTAAATAATTTGAGAAATTATTTATGCTAAACCTTCCGCTGCACGTAATTAATTTTAAAATTACGAACCCCCATCCATGTCAATATGCACCCGATCCCAACAGTGGTATCAGAGTCGGTTAGTGTTCGACATAATCATATAATTGTTTTACGGAAAACTTTGTCATGATCTCAATTTTGGAAAAATTTTCAATTATGGAAACTTTCCAATTATGGTAAATTTCGATTTAGGAATTTCAAAGTTTGGAAATCCTCATGAAATTTCGCAAACTTTTGAAATATCCCTGTTTCTGAAATTTTATGATAATTGTGAAAGCTTTCCATTTTTGGAAACTTTTCAATTTTGGAAATTTCCTATTTTGGAAAATTTTCAATTTTGTAAATATGTAAGTTTTCTTTGTATCAGAAACTTACAATTATTTTGAAAACCTTTTATTTTTGGAAACTTTCCATTTATGGAAAGCTCGTAATTTTGGGCACTTTCTTTTCATGAAAGTCTAGACATTTTATGGAAACATTAATTGACAATTAAATTCAAATTGGTTTTTAAATTATTAACAAAATTCTTTACTTTGGGGAGTGCCTCGGGGAGCCACCAAAATTAAAGTTAGTTGTTGTAATTTAATTTCCTATTTTGAATATGAATTGTTAAAATTAATTTGGGTAGGCCTCGGGGAGTCATCCAAATTATATTATTAACAAGTTCTTTAATTGTCAAGTTTAATTTGGTTATGCCTCGAGGAGCAAGCCAAATTAGATTTACAACAAATTTCTTTTCTTTGGGGAGTGCCTCGGGAAGCCACCCAAAGTAAATAATTTGTTGTAATTAATTATCTATAAATAAAATATGTAATCAAATCTTAGAAATTTTTTGAGGTGATTCTCAAACAATAATTTCCTTATTTGATTTATGAGGTAATGCTCTTACATATTGTTGTCTCCAAAATTAATTAGGAAAAATTGTTTCCTATAGAGTTTATTTCCTTAAATAAGATTTTCATGAAAATAATATGTGGTTGAATTAAGGGAATCTGTCTCTTAATTTAATAAGATTTGATTTAGAGAAATCAAAGTCTTAAACATATTATTTCCGAAATTGATTATGACAATTTAGGTAATTGTTTCCCAAAATAATTCCTTGAATAAAGTATGAAATTAGAATTAGGAAATCCGGTTCCTAATTCAATTAATGAGACTTGACAAATTAAGTCACATACATACTTTATTAAGGAAATCGTTAGAACATGATATAATTATATGTCATGAATGTGTTTAAAAGGAAAAGGATGAGATCCAAAATCCCTTACAAAATATTAAGGCCAACACCTTCCATTAATATGGTTAGAACCGGAGTTTTGTTTCTCGTTTGGGTTGATGGACACATCCATGCCCGGCTTGAACCTCAACATATTCAAACCATGGAATTAGTTATGATTAATATAGTTGGAGTCAGAGGTCAATCCTTAGTTTTGGTTGTTGGACACATCCAAGCCTGACTAGACGGTTGAATGAGCTCCAACCATATTAAAACCATTTCTTGATTAATGGGTCAGCCTTAAGCTTGGAGCATCGATTTGTTGTGCCACAGCCAAGGTCGATGTAAAGAGAGGTGCAGTTGGGTGCTATGTATATTGTTGCATACTTGTTAATGAGTTAACAACCCAATGATTTATGCAAACATTCAATTAGTTGATAGCATAATGTGATAGTTACATATGTGTAATATGTAATCGGTATAATTACCTACCTTCATAGCTAAGAATAGATCTATCTAAAGCGTATACCTTTGGAGTGTGCCCTTACATTTATCCCGCTCGTCCAAGCGCCGCCGGATCTCTTGCACGTTCAAGTGTCCGTGCCTCTATTCGTATCCACACGAACACGATATCTCTACTTCGGAGAAGAACTACCTTAATTGTGCTAGCAACTTGAGATAGTTCACAAAACACCAAGAACCCAAGATGTGGGTTTCGGCCAAGATGGAGAAGAGAAGGAAGAGGGGAAAGAAAATGAGAAGTTGTCATCCAAATGACAAGGGACAAACTCTTTTATACTCATATCAAGAGGAGTTTTTCCATTTTAAACTTCCCTTACATTAAACATTTTAATGTAACTCTCTAACTTTTCATGTAACTCTCTAATGGTGAGAAACTCTCCATCTTCCTCTCTTATTAATTCATTAAACATTTTAATGAATTAATATTTCATCCAAATGTGGTTGAGTCTAATCTAAATGAGTTTAACTCAAATTAGATCTCAATCCATAATCCAATTGGATTCACTTGAGTCTAACTCAATTAATCCAATTCCGATTAAATCTTAGCCAAACCAAGATAAATTAATCTCCGAAGCATCGTGTCCTTAGTGTGTGACCCAATAGGCTCTCGTAACGTTGGCAATATGTCTAAACCAATTTAGACATAAAAGCAATGAGCGGCATCTAGCAATGTATCAATGTTACCCAAGTAACAAGAAAGTCGAGATCCGACTTAACCTCTGTGACTATGGCAATGTATGACCTTGTCCTTCTATCCTCGATATCTAGATTGACCAATGAGGCATAGACCGTGTCATCCTCGATCAATCTTTGTGTTTCTTGATCCCCGAGTAGACTCACTCAAACATTGAACTCAATATCTCATATTGACTCAATTGAGCATGGCCATGCGTTTTAGCAGTCCTACTCGATCAAGGGGCCCACGGATATCACTCCCGTCATATGGGAGGGATAGATCCCATCTACATCACTCACATCCCTCCGCATAATTCATTACATACCCAGTGATCGCCTTTATAGTCCACCCTGTTACGGGTGACGTTTGACGATACCAAAGTACATAACTCCTTATGTAGGGAACCGTAGTGACTTCAGGTCTAAGGACTATTCATACCAATAGTCACATGAGAAAGTTTATGACACTCATATGACAATCTATGAAACTTTCTCATGGCGGGTCATTCAGTACACATTCTCCAATGTATACTCATGTGTCAACTTGATATCACATATCCATGACTTGTGAGCTCAAGTCATCAGTTGACCTACATGCTAGTCTCCATGTATTAATATTGTCCTTGAATATTAATACTTGACTAGGAATGGTTTAGAGTAGTGTTCTCTACATCATCTCACTATCGATTCAACCAATCGATATAATGTAGATAAGAACCTACTACCCAAGGACATTATTATACTTAGTTATTTGGCACAAATACAAAGTAAGTATAATAACCAAACATGCCTTTATTAATAATAGAATATGATACAAAATGCCCCTAGTCAATCATCATATAATTGGCTCTAGGGCTCCTACTAACAGTTAATCGATTAGGTTAATCAATTAAGGGTTATTTCGTGAAGCATAGTAAGGCTTGAAATTGATTAGTCAATCGATTAAGATTTATGTTAATCGATTATGAATGCGTTCATGAGACTATATAATGTGCTGGAATTGATTGAGTAATCAATTCAGCTTGGTCTAATCAATGAGGATAATCGATTAGATAGTGTTTGTTGCAAACAAAAAGGTGTTTGAATTGATTAGGCAATCGATCCAAACTTCACCAATTGATTAGGGTAATCCCATTTGGATTTTTTTCACAAGTGTTCCAGAAGAAATCGACACGGACGATAAGTCACCAGAGTCCAACCCACGAGGATGATGACGAAAGGAAAGGAGATCCCACCCTGCGAGTTCAACACGAGTGTTAATGGGAGAACGCCAGAGATTTTTCGACAAA